>JAUZST010056918.1:0-23848 GCA_034779995.1 Parotocinclus haroldoi | reverse complement strand
GTGTGTGTGTGTGTGTGTGTGTGTGTGTGTGTGTGTGTGTGTGTGTGTGTGTGTGTGTGTGTGTGTGTGTGTTAATCCGGGGTTTGACAGTCAGTCAGTTCTGACCGATTGACATTATAATCCCAACCTAACCTATTAAGAACGTTGTAGTCCCAATCCCAGCCGCACACGTATTCACCGGCCCACCACAATCAAACCTAACCCCGCGAGCCCGTTTAAACCATGATCCCAAGCCTACAAATTGCGTTCGTATTGCACCACGGCTACGTTTCGCGTGCGCACAAGCGCTGCGTGCTGCGTAAAGCGCCTTTGCGCATTTCGACGGCGCGCGTTTTAATAAACGCATTGTGAGCGTGCGTTAAAATAAATGCACATTTCGAACATTTCCCTCAGGCCCGCCCTATTTCTCTGCAAACGCCTATCCATGTTTCATCCGGACACACAGTCTGTGGATGTCCATTCCAAGCGTGGACAGCCCTAGTTCCGCAAACTGCACCGGCTGACGAGAAGTACACGAGCAAAATCAGGAGTTTGACGCCTCAGCTCTACACTTCTAATAAAGGCATTATCGGTTCCACCAATTGGAAACGATTTTGGGACGGTTTCAGACGCGTGTAGGTTTCTGCAAAGGACCAAGATCTCAACCCATGGATGCTAGAAGTAACCTTGTTCTACACTTACATCTAAACTATTTGGTCGCGCTTTGTTTGGTTCGGTGCACACTGCGCGCATTCAGAACAAACCCGGAGCGTTGCTTTTGCCCACCTTGCAGAGCTGGAAGTGCTCGGACTGGAGGGTATCCGGGAGGATGAAGTCGTTTTCCTTGGTTCCTGCGTGCAGGGACGGCGAGGGTGAGGAAACAGCCGTCAGACCGTCCAGCACCTTCCGAATATTAAACTTCTTCATTATTTTTCCCCCGGACACGGCGAGAAGGACGGAGCACCTGAGACCAGATCTGCCCTTAGTAGATGACGGAGGAAGAGGGGGAAGCCGCTCTCGCTCGCTTCTCCGTGTCTTTGTTTAAACCTGACATTTTAGGGCTCCTTTCGTCCCCTCTTGTTCATCATTACGGTTACAGGTTGACGCGGATTTTTCTTTAAGTGTCCCCGCATAAAGCTTGGCCAACTCGGCGTCCCGCTGTGTCTCCTCTCTTAGCTGTCCCTCTCTCCTATCTCCGTGTGTGTCTCTCTGTCTCTTTCTCTCCCCGCCCTCTCCACTCAGCTCTCCAGCTCGCTGCAGAGCCGCGCCTGCGCACTATAGTTTGAAGGGGAGCACACAAGAGCCAAACAGCGTGGCGCACCGGTGCTGCACCTGCAGAACCTCACCCCAGCATCTTCACCTTATCTTTCAGCAGCATCTTCAGCTCAGACTTTTTTTTTAACACACCATCTTCAGCTCATTATCAAATAAGTACATTCACCCCAATATCTGCACCACAACATCTTCTCCCTAGCTTCCATGCCCCTGCATCTTCACCCCAGTGTCTTCAGCAAGCATTTTCACCCCCAACTTGACTTCACCATTTTGTCAGAATCTTCACTTCAGCATCTATACCCCAAATTCTTCATCCAGCATCTTCACACAGTTAATTCCACACCGTGACCGTATCTCGGCAACTTCATCTGATAATCCTCAGTTTATCATCTACAGGCAACGTCCTCATCCCACACTCTGTACCTGAGCATCTTCACCTCATCTTCACCCCAACATCTTCAGCTCATTCTCAATTTTTCAGCATCTTCACCCAGTATCTTCACCCTACATCCCTTTTCATCTCATTTTCACTTCAGCATCAGAATATTGTCAGGATTTTCAATTCAGGATATACAGTCCTGCTTCTTCATCTGGCCTTTTCACTTCTTCCATATTTCATGAACTACATCCCATTCGTTCCACCATTTCTACCTCAGCATGTAACCTACAGGAAATAATAAACAATATTATTGATTTTAAAAAAACCCCACTAAACTACCTTTTCAGCGGAAGCAAAATAGGCTTTCTTTTGGACAACACAAAGTTAATTAATTACCAATTAATGCAGAAATATTTTTTTGATGAATGTTCTTCAGTATAAACCAGTCCTTACCTTGCAGGTCAACGTTAGATCGGATGTTTATCTACCATACACACATCCGATCCGATCATATCAACTATACAGTGGGACTGCGGCAGACTAGCAGTTAGCAGATACTGGTAACCGAGGTCCAGGGTTCAAATCCCACCTCTGCCAAGCTGCCACAGTTGCTTAACCCTTAACCCACCATTGCTTGAATTGTAAGCCGCTCTGAACAAGAGCGTCTTGTAAATGCCATAAATGTACATGTATTGTGCCGTAAATTCTACACAATGTTTCCAAATTTCCCAATGACTACTTGGCTGATATCTGTTCAGGTAGAGGAAACAAACCCTATATTTGTATTTTAATAAAACCGAGCTATCAAAATGAACCTTGCTTTTCCATTTTAAGCCTTCGTTTTGATTTCGTCAGATAGAAATCTCTTTGGCCAGGTAAAGACGTTTGTTGTTCCAGATCGCTGCATGCACGATGGCTGGCAAATTATGCAGAGTAACAGATGAGCTGCAATCAGCGTGGTACTGCTACCTACAGGAAAAAGACACAGTGCCGGTATCAGGTAGGTATCGAATTAAACTGTCAAATCCAACGATGTGTTGTTTTAAGTTAGAAATAAGACACTTTGATTTTCTCACCATGTCCTGCTTCCGATAAGCACTGTCCAAATCTTTGGTTTCCTTATCAGGAGCAACGGAGGGAGGTGAGCCCCTTATAAGGTATTGGCCCGCCTCATTTACATGAGGCACTGACCAATTTCTCGCCCACCTACACAAACACATACACTCACTTATTCCTGTGACGCCTGCAGACAGGAACAGCAGCGATTTGGTCTACCATTTTTACCGCGTTGCTGCGGAGAGACGTAAAGGCAGCTCGTTTGAGCTTGGTGCACACGCTGCCAAAGCTTTAGCCAGCTTTGAGAAGACCTGAGCCTAGATCGAAGGCTGTATTTTGTCCACGGAGGGGCCAAAGTTCAACACGGCGTAACCATGGCGAGTCATGACATATTCAATCAGGAGGACGGTTACAGCAAAGCCTCCCAGCATCACATTAAACACTTGATCTTTTAAACCAAAGAATATTATATACTGCTCACTAGAATGAGTGACATAACATAATGAAATATCCCCTATTTCTGAGAACAGAGTAGCTAACAACAACCGAACCAACCAGAACATTAACAAATGATCACCCAGAGCAACACACTCCCTCCACCGGCTCGTCTTCTTCCCACGGTTCATCCTGGTGAGAGCAGTTCAACAGTTAAACGGTGCTTACGAGCCCAATTATCCACTCGACGGAGGAATCGAGTCTCATTGTACCAGGGAAACATTTTTCAGAAGGTCCAGTTCTGTCGTTCCGGTCCATGATAGGTGCTTTCTACAGTGGACAGGGGTTAGCATGGCGAGAACTCTCCAACATGGGGCTGTTACTGGACTTTCCAACTACACTTTTCAAACATCTAACAAACTGGAGCTGAAATATTAGCACTGTTATCGTGAAGATGAATCACCTAGGAGTAACAACGGCTCAGTCCTAAACAGGTCGGTTAATCCCAGTAAAGGAAAGGATTACGTTTGCACCTACAGTGTATGAAAAGTGTCAGTGTCTCAGAAATCAGCATCAGCACATGAACATGAACATGGGGATTGTAGTGGTTGAGGTATTTGACTATGGAACAGAAGGTCCAGGGTTCAAATCCCTCCTCTGCTACAGTCGGGTCCCTGAGCAAGGCCCTTAACCCACAATTGCTTGGATTGTAAGACTGTATGAATTGTAAGTCGCTCTGGATAAGGTCGTCTGCTAAATGACATGAATGTAAATGAACAGGTCTGGTTTTAATGGGGTTTTTCAGCACCCCTGAGGGAGGTCCACTGAATATAATCGGAACTACAGTATACTAGAAGAGTAGCCCGGTGGGGTAAACGGTATCATGGTCACCAGAGATCCTGACTTTGCATGTCCTCTCAATGTTCATGTGGATTCACTACAGGCATTTTGGATTCCTCCCACATTCCAATATGCGCCAGGTTGACTGGTCTCTCTTATTTTCCCCTTGGTGTGAGTGGGTCTGTCTAGTGTAGTAACAACCTTGCACATGTCATGATGTCATGACGTCATGGTTGCATGCACAGGTGCACGCTGTACCAGTCCCTCACAGGGTTCACAGGGTTCTGCAATCCCACCACCGGACCATAGTGTTGGACTAACGCTATATTAAAACCCGTGGCTCTGAAATGACCTAGGGTTTGGGAGTCCTGGATGATTTTTCTGTTTGTACCCCAAACAGGCTTTCTCAGCAATCGATGACACTGATGATGACGACATCAAGCTCGTTGTGTACGAACAAGCCACGAACGCGAATTCCCAGATGTATTCGTGCATCGCCCCAGATGAGTAATCGCCCTTCCCCATTTGGTGTTAACCAAGCAGGTGGAGATTAAACGGCGACGCCGCTCTTTTTTACGAGACCGTGGCAAGACGTGCCATGTCACCATTGTGTTGTTGCACTGACCTCCAGCTAGACATGAATAATTCAACGCCGACATTAGCATATGCAAATGACGTGTTCTTTGATTGAGGGTATAATTTGGGAGACCTGGAAAGTGAGTTAGACAATGAGGCTGTTTGGTGAAGGGTGTGTTCGAATGAATTCACTGATAATCCTACAAGGTGAAAGACCATGGACTTAAAAGGACATCATGATGACACAGACACACATAAGCACTAAAATAGCTGTCTCTAGGCAGAACAGGCAGATTTCATCAACTCTTAACTCTTAACGAGTCTTAAGGCCCTTTATTGTTAAGCAAGTTTATTCTTAAATGGATTGTAAAGGAGCGTATATGGAGAGTCGAGCAGACGCCCCCAATAGCTTACCGCTGAGGACTCATAATCTTAAATCTGAATTTTATTATTGATTTAAATTGTATTAGTTACTTAATTTTACTATTACTACAACTTCATCATTTCAATTAACATCTAGGCCACCCAAGGAGGTCGGGTCCCTTTTTGAGTCTTGGTCCTCCCAAGGTTTCGTCCTTCTATATTCAGGGAGCTTTTCCTTGCCACTGTCACCATAGGCTTGGTCGATTTAGGATTGGCCTTTTAAGATAATACAACATTGTAAAGCTGCTTTGAGACAATGCTCCATTGTAGAAGTGCTATCGAAATACATTTGACTTTGACTTTAAAAGCATTAAGTGAAATTCTTTTTAAATCTCCCTTTTGGATGCAGCTGTCTGACTTGGCGCCAATAATTCACTGCCAGTGATGCAACTATAATAAAGAACATCATAAAGCACTGAAAAAGCAGCGTAAGTTGAATTTCTTGTAAACCGAGGATATATGAGGTATATTTAATAACATAATGTAGATTAAAACACCAGCAAAACTTTATCTCACTACATTTCCCAGCGTTTATCACTTATTTCGCCACCTATTACAAGCCGTTTAAAAGACCTACATTAAACTACAGCTGGGCAAAATCATTAGGTTTAAGTTTGTTTTCTAATAAAATATTACATATCTCATGTATTACATAAAATAATGTATTGTCGTGATGCAATATAAGTAGATATTTATCCTTATATTGCATGCCTGAGGCGTACAATACGATCTACATTCAGAGACTGATTAGTAACCCGAGTTGCTCCGGATAACATGTTTATTTTCTATTTCTCTAAACAGGTAATGAAGTGGTTTTTTATTGAGCCGGTTTATTTAGCTGACTATTCTCTAAAGGAAGTCTTAAAGAGAAAACCAGCCACGATTCAAAACTCCCACTGTGTTTGATTCAAAGATGAATCTTCTTTAATCTTAAGCTCCTAAGCTGCAGGTCATTCAGCCATTCATCCCATCATCTTTCAGTCTTTATTATATTTCAGATCATAGTGAATTCATAAGATCAAATGTAGGAGGGCTCTGACTAGGTAACTGACAGGCAAATGAATATCCACAAACGGATGGCTGCTGTATCAAGCTGGGCTGAGAGATTAGTACTGGATAAGAGGTTTAGTTGTTAGTGTTGTCTTTCATCATACAAGAACAAAAAGATGAACATGGAAAACAATGAATCAGTTAAAAATTCTATTCACATTCAGTATGCACGATGTTGTATTTTATTATAGAATTTATCAAATGATATACAGCCTAAATCATCACTAATTGTTATTATACAGGGTGAGTCACAAGTCACAGAAAGTGACTTTTATGTCAGAAACAAAAGGGAAAATGATCTGAAAACCCCAGCAACTAATGAGTGAGCTGCCATATTGGATCACGGTCAAGTTTTTTTCCAAGGTTATGGTGGTCATGTAGGATATCGAAGAAGACCAGAATTGTATCAGAAATCGATGGTTGCAATCAGATTCGCAATATCACGTGGTTCAAACGTTATGAACACAGAAATTAAACTTTTGTTGTTCGTCACAGGTAACTGATGATGGAAGTGATGACTCTGATGTCCTGGGAACGCAGCTGTTGTATCGACATCCAGAAAGATCACAAATAACACACAGCACCGTTACATCCCTTATAACCACATTCAGAGAAACCGGGACAGTTCGCCAAGACCACTGCCGGCGAAGAAACCTCAACGCGTTTGTGAAAAGTCCATGACACAGCAAGTGACGTGTCCTGTGTCTTTTGACTCACCCTGTTTTATAGTCATAGGTCGACTAATCTAATGCAGGTTTTGGAGGCAAATGATGGCGACGATTCAGTTTGCCTTCTTCTCTCGAACCTGATCACCATCACTGCAGAAAATCATCTGATGTAAACAACATTATATCCACTGCATTATTAAATACGAAAACAAAAGTATAATAACTCCAGATTTTGAGGACATTGTAAAGTGAGAGGATTAAAAAGAACACTTGCAATCTCAACGTCAGAAGATTCAAAGTAAAACGGGTTGATTGATCGGATGCTGTAAAAGAAGAGCAGCCAATCAGAGGGCAGATTTTATTTCCGCATGTAAAGAAAGTACTGATTTATTCAGTTTGACTGGATTGTTCATATTCAGTAACAATAGAGAAGAAGTTCAGTCCATACTTAACGTTACCTCAGACAGACTAGACTAGACTCTACAGGACCATCTAAGGCCAAGAACGAAAACACAGTAAACATAGATTATTTACTGCTCTGGAACTAAAGCACAGTCCATATTTCAGCTACTGCTCTGTGTTTTAAGAACAGTGCGCACAGTTCATTTACTGATCTACATCTCATGCACAATAGACACTAGACTCAGGAACTGCCGTAGTATTATACGGTTTGATCTCTTGGCAGAGTTGTGAGATGAACATTGTGAAAGTTTTATATGAAGCATGAAGTATTTCTTCAAAGGAGGACAGTCCGTGTGAGCGAGGAGAACTTTTACCCCTGCTAATGTGTCTTCGCTGTGTTTGTTCACCTAAAATGACAGCAATCAGCTCCATCTGTCAGATGGGAGTGACACCACATCACTTTTGTGAGGTATACGTGAACCAACCACAAGGCAGGGTTAAAGTATCAGTCTAGCCTGTCAAACTTTCAACCAATTACTACAGACAGTAAGGAGAACATACCGAAGCACGACAGGTTTTCACGTCTCAGGAACAAAGTGAAATGTACACCAATTAAACGTTTGAGCCATTGGATCCCTAAAGCTGAGGACATGACAGAAATGTGTCTCTGTGAACAAGGGAAATATTGGAGAGGAGAACCCAGTTGCTGCAAATATAAAAATCTATTTGCCAAATATAAAATACTGTACATGAACGTAGTGTTTAGACATTCGAGACACGGTTATATCCTTTTCATTTTCTCATTTGTTTTGTGTTACATATACACTTTCTTGTTAGTTAATTAATATTTCGACTGTTAGTACAATTTTCTGTGCCTTAGGTGCCATGCATGTACAAACTCCTGGAGCTGTTTTACAAGACAGCAGCACAGACAAAAAACACAATAAACATGAGGTCTGCGTACTTTACACTGACATAATGATTACTGTAGCTCAACCCTAATCTGAAGATCGGTAAACTAAATCTAATCTTTTGACTTTGATTTTACAAAAGAAAGTTGCAGTCCCAGTAAAAAAAAAATCAGATTTCCTTACAGGTACCTGACAAATGTCCCCAAACTCAGATCTTTCTATCCATCTTTTCAATGTTTCAACACTTTTTCAGGTAAGGGTCACTGATACCGATAGGGTCACTGGTAAGTGTGACCTATCCCCAGAGAACACAGGTGACAGCATGCCCTGGGCAGAGCACCAGTCCACTGTAGGGCCATATGAGTCACTGTTGCAGAGCTTGCAGCGTTTCCTTCTTAGACACAGGTCATTGCATCACTGTATCTGTCTGCATCATCCTGGCTGCAAGGCATCGGGATTCGAACCCTGATCCATGCAGTGGTGGGTGAACATTTTAGCATGGACACCTGGGTTATATACTTTTAATGCTTTTAATCATTTTTGTACAAAAAAAAGCAGTTTTATGATGCATAACTTCAGGTCAGATTTAAGAAAACACAAGTAGTTTTGAAAATAAACTACTGGTTTAGGTAAGAGCAGCCAAGAAAAATATATTTTATATATTAAAAATAAAAAAGGTTGCACTTAATAGTTCACACCTTAAAAAAGAAACAGAAACAATCATATGTTAGTCTAGATTTATTTTCACTGCACGAACACATTTTTCATGTACTATTAATCTCACTGAATTTTCTTTTTTTTGTGTGCGAGTTAGTTAAAAATGATTGACACAGATTATTAAATGACCTATGTCCCATGTGGCAGGTTGGCAACATGTACTTTTTTAAAGAGAGCTACACAAAGCAAGTCCCCTCTCAAAGCGCACCTGACGCTGCTGACTGTTGACCTGGCAGATGGCAGGTGTGCGGCCGTTGTAAGCGCGAGTAAACAAGTGAGCAAATTGATGACAGAATAAATGATACAATCAAACGATGAACTGACTGAACAGAAAGCTCAAGCAATTAAATCTATTCTCTGTCTCTCTGTTCCTACAGCGTGTCCGTGACAAGCAGTGACGCAACACCTGTAAGTGTGACGTCCCCTCTGCCACGTGTGACACGGTGTGTGAGTGCATTTGTATAGGCTGCAACATGTGGGTATTTAGTAAATTGCCAATTGTGTTCATTGCGAAATCTTTGCTCTATGCAGGGCCAGCCAATATGGTAAGGTAATAAGCACCAGATTCTGGAAACGACGGTTTCTCAGGGACTGGGTTCGAAGGTTTTACAGGCCAAATAGTTTAGGTTATAGTTTATAATGTTGACTATGTCCGCACATTGTGCTCTTGGATTTACTAGATGGTAAGTGGACAGCTGGTTCTCGTAGTCGTCGTGTTGTTTTGGGCAAATCTCAAACAACAAATATCTAGAACGAACACCTACCAGAACATCGTTACGGACTAGGTTGGCCTTAATCATTTGGCCGATTGGTGTATTTCCATATTATAAAATCAAAAACGGGTTTAACTCGGTGTAACGGGTGTTTTAGTACCCATAACCCATGCACGGTTTTGGTTTTAGTTTCTCGCCTGCATGCACGTTGCACAACTTTGAAAATAGAATAGCACAGTGTGTGTTATGTGAGCGCAATTAGATTAGATCTTTCATGCAGTTGTCAGAGAAATAAGGCTCGCTATGGTTGGATGTGTACTGACTTAGATTGTTTCCTCAAAAGCGGAAATGTAATAAGAAATTCTATATTGAACACACACACACACACACACACACACACACACACACTCCTTCAACCACTTTAGCAGTCTTTCCAGAGCACAGTTCACGCCGTTCCAGTGACTCAGCCCTCGCTGTCAGAGCTAAAGCCACTCCAGCTAAAGCTTGTGTGTGTCTGTGTGTTAGAAAACAGCGAGAGAGGGAGGCAGAGAGAGAGTGCACACGAGAGATCTAAGTCCAATTACCATCATCAGCAGAGATATTTTAAGAGGGCATGCAAGTAAATGCTCTCACTGCCCACTGAAATGGAAAGGAACAAATGCATGAAGACGAGCTCCAAAGTAAAGCCAAGTCTAAAGCGCAATCTTTCAAAAGGCAAACGAGATGTGGTCTGTCTAATAGGAAGTCCTTTCATAACGGGAGTCTCGGATCGCTCTTTGATCAGCGTCAGGGCCCGAGTGCAATTCCTCATGAATAGTTCCATCACAAAGCAAACAAATGCTTGGCTTTGCTGTAAACACGGGAACGCTAATGACATCCAGACACCGTGACCTGCACACCATTAGTGCAATGAGACCACGCTTCCTTCAGACAAAACAAAACAGAGCCAGACAATATCCTACAGCATCACGCCCCGAGTCCACCTCATTCTAACACAAACATCAAGATCTGAATCGACTTGCTGATACTGAGTGTCAACAAAATCACCAGCAGGTGGCACCACTGGAAGCAGTTACTACAGGATCGATTGGCGGACAGCTTAGTATTGATTAGGGCTCCGCGTGGGGGTCTTTGAATTTCCTAGACTCCTTGTTAAAATGCGGCAATAGCTCTGTTTACTCCAGCGCATGGGATTTATAAGCATTTAAACATGAAGGAGACGTTGGGAACATGATCCTCTTCTGCCATGCTATCTGCACAGCACACATCCACTTTATATATAGATCAAATCATTTTATGTACCAAAGCAGTCAGTTTGCATTGCACGCCTGCCATGGCATGGTATTGCAAACATGTTTATAAAGTTCATCTTCCATGTTTCAGTATTCCAACACTTTCTGGTGCGCTTAACTGTTAGGGATTTATAGTACCGTGCAGAAGTCTTAATCCACCACTAGGTGTGTTGTTCTAGCAGTGGTATCTATTTTACATTTACTGGACTCTGGACCTAATGGTCCAGGGTTCAAATCCCACCTCTGCCAAGCTGCCACAGGTGGGTCCTTAAGCAAGGCCCTTAACCCACCATTGCTTGAATTGTAGGATTGTGTAAGTTGCTTGGGATAAGGGTATCTGCGAAATGCTGCAAATGTAAATCTATAATAACATAATGTCAACGATTGTATCCAAATATTGATTTGTTGCTACATGATCCTCTTTTCTTGTGATCGAAATTAAAATCTTTGTGATCTTGAACATCTATGACCTGCTCACAAAGTGTTTTTGCCTAAAGACTTACAAAAAGACTATCCCTGACCAAGCTTCTTTGCACTATAGAAGGTCTATGGACTGTGGTAGCTTACTGGTTAAGATACTGGACTCCGGACCAGAAGGTCCAGGGTTCAAATCCCACCTCTGCTAAGTTGCCATAGTTGGGTCCTTAAGCAAGGCAACAAATTAACCCACAAATTGCTTGGATTGTAGGACTATATGAGTTGTAAGTAGCTCAGGATAAGGGCATCTGCTAAATGCTGGAAATATAAATGTCTACAGTCTTAGGTCTAGATCTAAGAAGCTTAGATCCTGATGAAGCTGATAGATGCTGCTATTCCTCAAGGCTAAAGCATACTTGTCACTAGACTTGTCACCATAACCTAATAAATCTGTTTTTTTCTGATGTACAATTATACTGCTCACAAAAATTAAAAATAATAATGAAACATAATGAAACAACCCCAAATTTTTTGAGCAGTGAATTTATACAATTCGTTTTCAGCATTCTGATTAAGAAACAGATAAATAATTATAGATGGTCATTATACCATTGCTACAACAATTCCAGATCTAATCTTAAGACATGTGGTTGAAGACTGTAACACAGTACTTTGTATATTTGAGTGGAAGAAAAACAGTAACTAGTTTTTCGGAATTCTGTCATAATGCCCATCTTTCCAGGGCCATGGGCTGGGTCAGTGTGTGACGTGACCTAAGGCATGCTGGTTCACCATGCATCGTATCCCACATCTGACGAGGTGCAACTTTCATACAAGTTTACAAGTGTCCGCTTTCGTTTCTGATCTTAAGTTAGATTTCATTTACTTTGTGTTTTGCTGATTTCTTACTTTGCTGTCAATTTAGATGCAGCTCACTAATCTCAGCACGGCTTCCCTGCTTCTTCATATACAAAATGAAAATCAGAAGTTGGGGTGATGGGTGGGGAAACAATTAGGCAAATAAGAATTTCGGTGTTATATTCTTTTTTGTCATCTATATTTAGAACGTATTCAGACAGATGGTGCTGTTGTGTCCATCGAGAAATTAAGTCTTTCCTCATGTCTCGGCTGAAGCTCTTTAGATTTTATCAATGCCAATGAAGAATGTCTAGTCATACCTTATCTCCCTGCCCTTCATGCAGTCGCCGGAAACTACATGGGGAGATTTCAGATTCAGACTCAGACCCATACTAAGTGCGGCTTGGACGACAGAGTTGCCCTGCAACGGTTTCACTGCTTCTGCAGATCAATCAGGCGCTGAATCACTGATCCTGTCACTGTTCACCCACGCCATAATGGAGCAGATATGACCACATTAGTCAGATGACCTGACAGCTAGCGACTATATTTAGATCGAACGTCAGTAAAGTACTCAATAACATTTCCTTTACCTCCAGCTAGATTGGAAAAATCAGACAAGGTTGTTTGGTGCAACAGATTATTACTGGCAGGCAAAATTTTAAAAACCCCTTTAGGACGTCGTTACGATAGGTCATGTCATTATTATGTATCATGTCACAAAACCGGCAGAGCATCGCGTTCCCACTAAATTTCAGGGTGAATGCTAACATCTGCAGACTGTGCATTGTAACCAAAAAGTTTGAACCTGTACTCACACTTCAAACGAGACCCACTGCTCTCAAATTGCAGGTTTTTACTGACCGACTTGGGTGCCAATAAAGAACAGCAAAGCATGTCCACAATACTTGTGCTCCAAATGTGCTCTGTACTATAAAGACGAGCATATAAACAAAGATCTATGGCCTCCCCCTATCTACCCCCACCAATTATGGGACATCCCAATAAAAGCTTGCTACTAGTATGGTGACATAACATAGTATCTTGTAAAAACAACATCCCTTCTCATAATAATGAGAAATTTCCGCATTACCAACATAACGTCACTTAAACATATCCTGAACTGAGCTATAATTCGGGAAACTCAGCATATACAGATTTCACAATTGGACATTCATTTGACACTTACTAGGTGGGTCTAATATTTAATATAATATGATCAGTGCTACACAACGTAATACATTTGTATACTGTATACTGTAAATTATTATTGTTATCTAGACACCCTATTTAAGAAGCACAAAGTATGCTGTTTGAGATTGAGCTCATTACTTTATAGAAGGATCAGGAATTGATTTATTATGCCAAAAGCAGAACAGCACCGATAAATGCTGCATTCTTTTCTCTTTCAGTTCAATGCATTGGTTCAGTGTTTCTAGAGCTATTTCAAGCCAGCCTATACCCAGCAAGGTTTGCGCAATTCTCAGAAAGAACCTCGCACAGGCTTGTCTTTTCAAACTTTTCTTTTCATCTGTACTACCGCCTGATTTTTACCTGCCACCTTTTTTGAAGGTCGGAACAAACTCTTTGCCTTTTAGTGCAACTATGACTTTACTATGACTGCTGCACTGTGACAGAGACTCAAATGGCTCGACTTCTACTAAAGTACTTCTAAAAGCAAAGTCTTATAATTCATTTACGACTTCTGCGCTCAGGAATCTATTCACTATTCACTATTTCTGCCGCAAACTGCAATAGCCAGCATGAGCTGCTGTTATGGAAGCAGAGAGATGAACTCTTGTTTGGTCTTCTGTCGTTAAGCACGTGACCGATTGCATCTGAATGGTCCCCAGCCAGGCCGTGTGCCAGCATCCGAGACCGAGTCACGCCAATTTAAATCAAAGCTAATTTAATTTCAGCTCATATCTGCTCATTTTAGCAAAAAATATTTTCCTCATAAATCCATTCAATATAGTTAAAAACCTTTTCGAAAAAACATGTGCTTGTTTAGTCTCTTCTTGCATGGAGCCCATCCCCCAACCAATTATGTCACATAAATAGCTTTACCATCCCCTTTATGTGACTCGTACCATCACTATCGGTCAAAGTGTACATTGTTTTAACTAAGGCACTAGAGTGGAACGACAACCTCCAGCTGTCATCATTAAATAAATAACTTTGTGACGTTCCATCCAATCAGGTCACTTCTTCTTGCCTCCAGACTTTCGAGATGTTGCTGTGCTTGTCTGAGATTGCTTCTTCTCTATCTCGACTTGTTGAGATGCCGGAGGAGCCGATTCTGCGTCTTCATCCATCTGGTTCTGTCCTTGTTCAGGCAGAGATACCTAGGATGGTAACAAAAAGTACAATTATTTATTATAATTTTCCATATACTAAATTTTGACTTATAATTTATGCGACTGTACAATCCAAGCTACTGGGGGTGACGGGACTTGCTCAAGGACAGAACAGCACCCATTTGAGAGGGGTGGGATTTGAACACTGGACATTTCAGTCCACAGTCTGTTACATTAACTGCTATGCCAACACAGTCCCACCTTTATATTCTTATTAGACTCAGACATACAGCCACACGTTCCAAAGACACGTGTTGGGTTAATTGGTGTTTCTAAAGTCCCTCTAGCGTGCGAGTACGCTCTACGAATGATTGGTGCTTCATCTACGTTTGTTCCTGCAACGTGCCGCCGGCTACGCTCCGGCTTTCCTGGGACCCTTATCAGGATTAAAACGAATGAATAAATAAATGAATCGCTTTGTTATTTCGTATCCTTATAAATCCAGTTACATTTATTTCAGCTTTAGGTTGGAACAGTGCAAATGTGTATAAGATCAGGGGGTGAACACTAACGCAAGACACTCTATACGTGCTTTAAATTCTATCAATGAAAAGCAGGGATATTCCACATGCTGCAGTAAATCATCTCACATGGACACCCATCTTATTTCTGACTGCTTGATTCGTTTATATTCATCCTGTCCCATAGGAATTTAATCCTCTTTTATGGTGCTCATCTAAGCCTGATTTCAATCGAGAATATTTCCATATGGATCTCTGGCTGCTCATGCGGGATTCAGATGAGACCAAGGTGTTTTTTTAAAGCTTGAATTGAATATTTACTTTAATAGACACTTTACAGAGTGAAACTGTTAAATCAAGCCAAGGCATATTTATTTATATAACGCTTTTTACAATGGAGCATTGTCTTAAAGCAGCTTTACAACATTATGTTATCTTAAAAGGCCAAACCCCCTGAATGTTTTAAGGAAGAAACCTTGGGAGGACCAAGGCTCAAAAAGGTACCCGATCTGCTTGGGTGATCCTTTCTGTGGAAATTGTGTTATCGTTTCTCAAAACTTTGAACGGCAATTTTTGCTTTCCGCTTGGGGACTCTGAGTAAAGGTGGACAGTTGTCACCATGTCTCTTATCCTGTGCAGGACGATAGCTACGCAAAAATTAAAGAGTTCTGTGTGACTGCTGTCTTTACTCAGTTTCTAAAATGAGATATGAGCTCACTTTTCTGACCTGAGACTCGATGTTTTTCTCCACCTTTCTGATCAGCTCCTTACGAGAGATCAATTCTTGCTTACGGCGTTCCAGCACTGTCTCTCGAAGCAGTTGATAGCTCTGGATCTTCTCCAGTCGCTCCCTCCTCTGCTCCTCCTCTATCAGTGCATCCTTAAGACGGACCTGCTTGCCAGTCTTCCTTCAAGAGGTCATAAAGAAAAATGGTTGCATAATCTGATGTCTGATGCTTTTTATTTTTTATTTTCTGATGTCTGATGCTTTTTATTTATTATTTGCATGACAATGTCATGTCCCGCAAGTTATAATGTGTAAAACAGAAAGTTTAAGGTTTCTATATTCAAATCCATTGTGTATTGTTCCAAAATCAATGCATCATGCTGTAAAAGCCTGCTTATTCCATACAATAATATCTTAATTGTATTTATAAGGGTTTGCGAGTTAATGTTTTACTCACTTCGCAACAATCAATACATACACCTCGAGAGTGGCGCACATGGTTACCCCATAAGTTAAGCTAGAGTGACAGCCTAAACATTCATGAGTTTAAAAAAAAACAAAAACAAAAAACAACGCCCCCAGGAGACAAAATACAAACATCACCAGCCTTGCAGTCTACATTGTTATATTTCTTCACTGGATCAGCAGTGGATCACAGGGATGTGGTTTGGATGGTTTTTGGATGTTCTTCAAATGATCGGAAATCAGTTGCTGTAAAAACAGGCTGACAACTAACTAGCTTCACCATCTGCAAACTAACCACCACACAAGATATGAAGATTATGTGTACTTCGGGAGTCGGCTGTCCACAACAAACCTAAAACAGTCAAGGTACCAGCACAAAAACACACTCAGCAACACAAGTGCCAACTGAGACCAGTTACATCCCATCCCACATCCCTACTTATAGCTATCAACAAATATGTAACAAGATAAAATATTCGGTCAATATTGCACACCCCTGCTTTATCATACAGATTCACTACCTGATGAAGGGTGTAACAAAGTCCATGTTGAAGTTGTAGCTTTGGGGAGCGGTCAGATTGTTGTTGTCATTTAACAGACTGCTTGAGGATTGACCTGTAGCAGAAACACATTAACTCTGAAAACCACATAGAAATGCAGCTACAAGTAAGTTTAGATGTGATCTGCCTTGGTTTCTCGGTTTCTCTGCTCTCTTCCTTCTTCTGCTCTACATCTGGTCAGTATGCTCTTAGTCTAGGCATATGTATGGTTCAAAGTGTTTTTGTTTTCATGTTTTCTTAGGTGTAGTTCTAAAATCAGCGTTAGCATCTTGAGAAATGCTTTGTCAATAATTTTATTATTGTTTGTGTCACAGGTATTCATCTTCTCCGTCCTGGCTTCCACTGGATGTCTGAAGAGTCTCTTGCTGCGTTCAAAAGGCGACTAAAGACTCACTTATTTACTATTGTACTTAAATGAAGACTAAAAATGCAACTGGATATTTCTTTACAAAATACTTGGAGTGTTTTGATCATTTACCCAAATCGTACCCTATCAGGTTCTGCTTAAATTGTGTTCTTGAGTTTTTGCTTATTTGCACTAACAAGAGGTTTTGAATGCGCGGAAGAATAAAAAGCACTTCTGTAAGTCATTCTGGATAAAGGGACGTCTGCTAAGTGCTGTAAATGTAAATCTAATGTGGTTTTGTCCTGTTTGATGTTTGGGGTTTGCCCCCTTGTTTACGTCTAGGTTAATGTCTGTATATATTCTGCTCGGTGTAGTTATTAGTGTTAATATGTGTTCAGTTTCAGCACAGCCTGTTTGTATCATTATTGTCTGTTTGGTTTGCACTTAGAGTTAAATTGTTGTCTGGTCCTTGTGTCTTAGCAGCTCCGGTCATGATTCAGTTTCAATTCTCAGTAGTAATTATTTTTATGATGCATATATATGATGCAATGTGAAGCATTCTGCATTAACTGAAGAAACACCGTTTTCCAAAATATCATTTTTTTTTATAACCACCTGTTTATGTTACATTTACAAAATCATATAATGCTTGTTTTTACATGCGTCACCTGTCTCAGCAGTGGAGGGCCCTTCCTCGGAGTCTTGAGTTAAGCCTTCACTACACGTCTTTGAAAACTTGTTCAGGAAATTCAGACGGGTCTGTTGAGCCTGCACCACAACAGCACTACAACTCAGAACCTCTCAGTTCAGCATACAAAGCAGACCTGAATACGTTTATGTAAGTATTCCTGCAGGTATGCAAATAGAGGTGTGTGTGTGTGAGAGAGAGAGAGAGAGAGAGAGAGAGAGAGACAGACCATGGCTGCTCGTCCAGCTTCGGCAGCTTCCCACGCTTGTTTGATGGCTCTGATTTGCTCCAGTCTCTCTGTATCCTTTCTCACTTCAATCCCATCCATCTCTGACTGCTCGCTCACCACACGCAGCGTCCAGTGGGGCTTACTCACATCTAGATTCTACACACACACACGGTGGGGGCTTATGTATATGCGGTCACACACACGCACCCTTGCATACATAGACGTACTGCAAACGGTGTAAACAAACAACTTCTACTAGCTTTAGAACTGCAGGGTTTCGTTTCCATTCAGCCAAAAGTGTTTCCATCTAACGGAGGGAAAAGAAGACGGGCCTGTTTCATATTTTATGTCGAGAATAGAACATATTCTATACATTTTGTTAAGTCTTAACCCCACTCCTCCTGGTTGCAGGGCTTCACTGCCAGAAGAGAGGGTACATGCAGGGACGCCAGTCGATTTCAGGGGTGGGTAGGGATCCAGCCTTCTGTGATTCCCACTGTTTCAATACTGTAAATGAAAACACTTGCACCGCGGTCCTGTTTCCAGGTCTAGATTACGTGCCAAGATGTATATACAATTTGCATGGGCCTATGGTATGTTTAATGCCACCAATTAGAATTCAGCTCACTAATCTGAATGCACGTCCAAATACTTCTGGCCAATCTACAAATTCTAACACTTGCATATGCAAAGGAACATTTTGTCTCAAAGTTTTCTCACAGTGAAGCCCTGAGTCATAAAAATCCAGTGAGTGGTGTGACTCATCAGTCCGAAGATAAGCTGTAATTACAGTCTGTTAAAAATAATATTCATATATAAAATCTTGATATAATGCCACCAACTAACTCCCACTGCAGAGAAACATCTCAGTGCAGGATCACACTCTCAGTCTCACTCCATATGTACCAATTAATAAAAGCTAGTTGGTGAAATATATGCACTTGCTTTAAAAGCAGCTATTAAACCTTTGTCATTTACACATAGTTAATAAAAAATAAACTCACTCACTTGGTCTAAATTGGAAACAGGACTGGAGGTGGATTTGTCCTTCTCTTTTATCTTGCGGGCCGTTTTGGATGTCGCTGACTTCTGCCCGTTGTTGCCTAGTTGATCTGCGTTTGTGAGCGGTGCCATTTCCTCTACCTTCTGTGTACCCACTGCACACATCGCATACCAACATTATTTAAAATCTTGAGAAATGCTTTGTCAGTATTTTATTATTGTTTATGTCACAGGTATTCATCTTCTCCGTCCTGGCTTCCACTGGATGTCTGAAAAGTCTCATGCTGCTTTCATAAGGCGACTAAAGACTCACTTCTTCACTCAGTACTTAAATGAAGACTGAAAATGCAACTGGATATTTCTTTACAAAATACTTGGAGTGTTTTGATCATTTACCCAAATCGTACCCTATCAGGTTCTGCTTAAATTGTGTTCTTGAGTTTTTGCTTATTTGCACTAACAAGAGGTTTTGAATGCGCGGAAGAATAAAAAGCACTTCTGTAAGTCATTCTGGATAAAGGGACGTCTGCTAAGTGCTGTAAATGTAAATCTAATGTGGTTTTGTCCTGTTTGATGTTTGGGGTTTGCCCCCTTGTTTACGTCTAGGTTAATGTCTGTATATATTCTGCTCGGTGTAGTTATTAGTGTTAATATGTGTTCAGTTTCAGCACAGCATGTTTGTATCATTACTGTCTGTTTGGTTTGCACTTTGTTTCTTAGAGTTAAATTGTGGTCTGGTCCTTGTGTCTTAGCAGCTCCTGTCCTGATTCAGTTTGCATGGGCCTATGGTATACTTAATACCAAACAACCAGTGGAAGCCAGGATGGAGAAGATGAATACATGTGACACAAACAATAATAATGTGTTTATATAAAAGACCTGAAGTGCACCTTTTTTTACATCAAAAGGTTTTTCATAGCTAAATATCCCCAGTAACATGTTTGTTATTGAGCATGGACTGAGAGCAGGCTAGATGGCAGTGTTGCTCCATCTGATTTTATCCTCACCAACACTAATGCATGTGACCCTTCCTTCCTGATATTTTCTCATAACAAAAACCACAGTTATTAATCATGCTACTGGGTTTGGCTGGCATGTTTTACATGGAGTCCATATAAAGTAAATAATAGTAGGATATTAGAATTAGAGTCTCTCTTCTCCATTCAGACAGCTAAGCTTCAGCAGCAATCGATTATTTATATCCATTTAGGTATTAATCAAGGCGTCGTTAGTTCAAGCAAGGCCATATTTTGCCCAGGGAGATGAGATGCTACTAAAATGCTCAAATAGCATTCAGGGAATTTTCTTCGAAACACTCCAGTCTGTTCCTGGTATCGATTCCAGGCTTGTTTGCAGGAGGGCGACATCATCACAGATTTTTTTCTCACATAAACGAATTCTTCTCACCCCACAGCTTAATAGTGCAATGTTTACAGCACAGACATAATAGTTACTGCCACTTAATAATCTTAATACGATTAACTGCTTTACAGAGTGGGTCAAAAGTCACAGGACACGCTTTTATATCAGAAACAAAAGGGAAAATGGCATATCTGAATATGAATCATCTAGGCCACCCATGGAGGGCGGGTCCCCTTTTGAGTCTTGGTCCTCCGAAGGTTTCTTCCTACTACTTTCAGGGAGTTTTTCCTTACCACTGTCACCCTAAGCTTGCTTAATTTGGGACTGGCCTTTTAAAATAATATAAGATTGTAAAGCTGCTTTGAGACAATGCACCATTGTAAAAAGCCCTATAGAAATAAACTTGAATTTGAATACTCTGGTAAGTAATGGGTGATGGGGCCTACCTTTTAAGCTAGGTCAAGAACATGGCGCCATCTTGGAAGCTGACATATTGGATCAAAAGGGGAAGTTTTACCATATAATATATATGGCATATCAAAGAATTGCCTCAGAAATCGCTTGCTGCAATCAGATTTACATTTACTTTTGTGGTTTAAAAGCTATCAACACAGATTTTTTGTAATTGTTGTTCATCACAGGTAACTGACAATGGAATTGATAATTCTGATGTCCTTGGAAGACCGCTGCTGTATCATAGCAACAAACATCAAACCTAGAAAGATCACAAATCTCACAGCACTGTTACATCCCTCATAAACAAATTCCGAGAAGCCAGGACAAGCCATGTAGCCACATCGTCTGAAAAACCACCACCGACCAAGAAATCTCAACAATGGTTTTGGAAGCCTTTGCAAAAAAATCCACGATGCAGCAAGCATCGCAGCTAACCTGTGACTTTTGACTCACCTTGTTTTTCTAACAAACTCACATTATAGTGTTTTATTGATTATCACTGTGAAATGCCTAGCTTTTTATAGACTTCTTAACAGCAACTGCTTCAAGAAGTCCAGTTCAGCGAGGAAACAAAAATAAAAAGTCCTCATGAAAAGATGAATAATGAAATAATAAACAAGGAGTAGAAGGAAAAGCTACGCGTGTGTAACGAGAGTAACTTAGGAGAGAAGGGTGACATGGGTTCAATATGGCTGATGGGTTCACGCTGGGTAACCCAATTAAGACCAGGCAAGGCCAGGCTCAGCTAGGTTGGATTAAGCCGGGCCAGGCTAGCTTTGAGTCACTTCCCCTGTGTATAAACTGGTGTGCGTGTCGAAAGTGTGTGTGTATGAGCGGGTCGTGCAATGCTGCTCCTGCTCACACACACTTAAACTGGGTTAATTCAATTCATTTTCCTCTAGAAATACTTCCCAGGGCACTGGAGGCCAAGAGCCAGATTCATTTGACTTCTCATTGACCCATTTCCACAGGCTACCTGGGAAATGAAACAGGAGTCACGTGCAATGTGCTCTCCATCCTCCTCTCAACGCACGGTACATACTGAGATCCAAATGATCCTATACACTACATACACCCACTACGCAGGGTATTGGGTAATGCTGTTAGAACCTAATTAGAGTGCCTAATTAAATGCTCTGAACTGTTTACAAGTAACAGGCGCTCGGATGGCACAGTGGAACTTTCTTAGCGGTGAGCCAGGTTCATGTTCCGGTGTTTCCTCACTCAGAAAAATTATTTGAATAGTAATTATTTCAATAACGAGAGCATACCCTTTGTTTCCTATGGCAAATTCCTGACCCAATTCCTGTCTATTAAAACACTGCCTGCTTTCAGCAATGTTGCCATAATGGTGTGGTAAATTTCAGATCCGTCTTCCTGCCTGCCTGTTCTGTGGAATAGGCAAGGCCTTACTACTGCAGGACATTTGATGGACCAGCTGTAGCTAATAAAGACATAACAGTACTATTATTATACTGTATATGTGTATAATAATGAGCAAAGAGTAATCAATAAAAAATACACACCTTTAGTTGCTACACAAACGTATTGTCGCAACTTTAATTTTAGACTTGTTTTGCGCAAGGTGTACCGGCCACATCATTAAACCCACAAAAAGCCCTTGAATCGCTAAAACTGAGGCAGCCCAATGATGAGCAAGTGCTCAGGAATACAAAAGAACGGGAATGGAATCACTCCATTGATGTTCAGAAGATCATGCAAATCAAGACTTTTTATCCCTTTCACCTCACACAGCGACGGCAAGCCAAGCGCATGTTTTCATTTCCATTTTTTAGCGTCTCCTTTCTTGCCCCAAAACATTTTTGTCTTCACACTTACAGCTGAACTGGTTTGAGTTTCACTTCCATGGCTCTGTAATCAATGGGGCGAGTAAAATCTATTTCGCCTGCTTTAACACTAATGAGAAAACATGAATCTTAAATCAAATCAGAAGGGGCCAGATGAGACCAAGTTTATTATGCTTATTAACAGGGATATTATTAATCAGGGCTGAGTACAGGACAGATTTAGCCAAAAGCCTCACTGTCTCCTAGCAAGTGTTCAGTGTAATCAAATAATTAAAAATGTCTTGCAACCATTAAAGCAAAGCAAACTAACCCATAAAGAGTGGCAAGAAGAAATAATAATGGGTATGTAATAGCGTACCTTAAAGTGTAGGAGACTATAATACGGACACACCAAAACACATGGAAATGCACGGCATTTTGCAATCACAATTATGTATTGAGTAATCTCACTTGTAACATCCTCTGCTATTTAAATCTCTTGTCTGAAACGGTCAAAACCATGAGTTCCAAGCTTCCTAACCTCCATTTTTTCACTAACTGGGATTATATCCACTCTGCCCAAACCCAACAATAACCTTCAGTCTGATCTTTATCTGATTTTTTTTTTTTTTTTTTTTTTTGGTTGAGTGCATCTCAATACTGCACCACACATCTCTAACGCAAAATAAAATCACCCCCACGCTTAACGGCTTAACGAATTATTGATTGTAGCCAAACAGTTTAATCTTTGATTCTCTGATGTAACATTTAAAGTATTGGGTTAACTTCTGTGGATAAATTTGACCTAGGGATAAAATAACTTCACAAAACTATTATCATTACACACAGTATTGTATTTCTTTAGTAGGTTTTAAAGCTCTTAAAACTTAAAGTGCCAAAAGCATATGCCATTTTCTATAAAATCATACCATAATATATTATAATACCATAGACATTAAAAAAAGCAGGCATAATTTAGAGGTTAAGTATTTTAAATTGTTTAAATAATCAATATATGTAATTTGACTGGAAACGGCAAAACATTTGGAGGGGGCTGTATGGGCTTACCTCTCATTTCATTACGCTCTAGATCTCTGAGGGTTTGGATGAAACACGTCTGTGAGTCATCCAAAGGCCAACTGTTGTGAAGCACCTCTGCCTGAACAATGTACTTATGACACTAAAACACAGACACACACAGTAAGGTAAGGCACAGAAACACCAAAAAATTTAGATATCACATCCGTTCCCTCTTCTGTCTGTCTGTCTGTCTGTCTCTCACACTGTCTCTCTCTCTCACACTGTCTCTCTCTCTCACACTGTCTCTCTCTCTCACACTGTCTCTCTCTCTCTCTCACACACACACACACACACACACACACACACACACACACACACACACACACACACACACACA
>JAUZST010056897.1:0-23852 GCA_034779995.1 Parotocinclus haroldoi | reverse complement strand
TATATATATAGGCTACAGTACCGTGTTTTTCTCTTTTATGTTAGCAGGTGTCGCATGAGCTTGTTTGTGCAGGTAATCCCCTTTTTACAATATACCCGAATTAACGATATTTTGTTAATCTGTGCTGCTTTGTGAAGCTCACACTTTACAGACGTTTACATTTAGGAATTAAGCTGGACATTAGACATTAGCTGAAGCGATTTACAACTCGTATATAATCTTACAATCCAAGCAGTTTTTGTTTCAAGGGTGTCTTGCCAGAGGTGGGATTTGAACCCTGGACCTTGAAGTCCACAGTCCTGTACCTAGTGATACTTGAAGAGATACTGACATGTAGTGCATTATTGGCGCTTCTAGAATGTCTCTCAGCCAATAAAATTGCGTTATACGATAATTCACAATAAGCCACGCCTCCTCGTGTTTGTTTGCTTAATCATGATCAGCAAAGACCAGCAAAGATTTTTGCTCTTGCCATCCTATTTAATCATATTTATGTTTCCACTTTTCCATGTTATTAGATTGGTTATTGGTCATTGTGATGAACTAAGTGGCTTTGTTGGATCTAATAAATTTAGTTGATGTGTTTGGCCACCAACGTGTAGAGTGTCTGTCCCCGTCCCTGAGCTTGCACTTGCTCCACTGTAAAGCTCATTGTCTGTGTTTGACATCTGCTGCCGTGAGAATGAATAATTCAATAAACAGTGCTGGCTTTGGAATAGAAACAACGTAGAAAAGCCCAGTTTTTAAAATTCTTTCGAAGAGAGTTTGAAAGCAAACCTCGCAGTCAATAACAAATCGAAATAATGAAGCCGTATTTCTTAATAACGACGTGCCATTAATGATGTGTTTTCTTATTTATTGCTGGGGTTTTTTTTCACGTGGTTATTCATGCCATAATGAACTCCTCATGTTTTAGGCACAGCTGGCTTATTTAAACCCCAGTGCAGCACAGTCCTTCGGCTTTAACAGGATTGTTTTACCCTCAGGCCTTTTCTTCTTTACTTCTCTATATGCAGATGTGGTGCAGAAAACATTTGCCCGCTTTCTTTGAGTTTCTGTGTATTTTTGCGTCTTCGCTGTGGTCTTTGAACATCTGCACTTGAGCTTGAGCGCGGAGCCGAAATAGCAAACCTAAAAAGTGTAATTGCACGTTTGCGTGGCTGAGAAATTCCTGCTTCTCCTCGCTCACCGTCTGCACAAGAGATCCGGAGCGAGCAACTTATTATTTAACGGCTCAAGGCTGATCGATGGCTCTTATTTTTAGCACGTTCACAATGTGGAGGGTTAAATAAAAGGCGTCAGACGTGATCGTGCATCACATTTGCAGCGTTAAATGTTCTCATAAATAGCCTGTGAATCCACAACGACTGACTGGATAATAAACGCAGTACAAGTTCGAAATACAAAAGCTTTCACTTTCGCTCAGTAACTGCCAGATGGTGCCATCACGAATGAAGACGTTTTAAAGTTAAGTTATCACAAATTAACACGTCTTTGCTGCGCTGAAGTGCTCGTGGCACGGTGTTACGGGGACTCCCTGTTTTCTAACCTACACACACACACACACACACACTAAGGGCTACTTTAGAGACACCAGTTTACCTAACACACGTCTTTGGACTGTGGGAGGAAACCGGAGTACCCGGAGTAAACCCACGCCGACATTGGGAGGACATGCATGTTTTTCATTTTCTATGCATTATTCAGTAAATTCCAAGAGCTATTGAGCATCTTATTATAAAATAAGCTCAAGGATAATTATTTTGCTAGTGTTTATTGTTATAAATTTTTTAAGTATGTTTAGGGTATCGTGCACTGTTATATATTATATATAATATGTATGTATATATTAAACAACTTGGCTTACGATAAATTCAACTTACTGTGGATTTGTCAGGATGTATGTTCATCAGAAATTGGGGAGCACCTGTACAAGTTTTTTTTGTTGTTGTTGTAGGGAACATTTCTTCTGTCCAGTGGCGTGTGTGGTCAGGCCCTTTTCGTTCATTAGAATTTCTCCTGGCTATGTGCCAGCCTGCCCCGTCAAACGATATGGTTTGTTCAAACAAAATGACAAGATATCTGACCAATCCAATTCATGATTTTTACCAGCGGCGTAGCGATCTAACCCCTTCTGAGCATACTGAAGAAGGTGCTACGTTTCAAGTCCTTCATATATAAATGTCACCGTCTATGCGCTTGCTCATCAAACGGCAACTGAATATTTCAACGAGATCAGATGAGTTTTCCTACGTTTACAGATTGGTGACTTTGGTGTTTTCTTAATGTTTGTGCACTGTCCTGCCACACGTTTTTGTACATGCTACTAAACTCATTTGTACGTGTGTTTTTGGGCCATTGATCTGTTTGTCTAAATTCTTACTAATTCAAAGGGCGACGCGGTGGCTCGGTGGGGTAGCCCTGCTGCCTCACAGCAAGAAGGTCCCGGGTTCAATCCCAGGGTGGAGCGGCCTGGGTCCTTTCTGTGTGGAGTCTGCATGTCCGTGTCTGTGTGGGTTTACTCCAGTTACTCCGATTTCCTCCGATAGTCCAAATACATGTGTGTTAGGTTAATTGGTGTCTCTAAAATAAGCGTTGACTTGTGTGTGTTTTTGACGACAGGCGATGCAACACGTTGGTCAAAGTATTCCCTCGTCGTGTCTTCGTGGGTATTAGCGTTCCCCGCGTCAAGCGGGATTTGAACCACAAGGAAAGAAGAAGAAAACTGAGCAATGAAAGCCAGATGTGTAGTCCTGGGTGGTGATCTCATTTCTAAGTATGTAACTGGGCATGTCATTTATAATTCTTGACCAAAAAGAAAATCTAAATTGGCCAAGAAAATCGCAATCAGTATTCTACTAATTTGCAATGAATACTAAAAAAATATAAGTCATTGATCTGTCATTTTTATGTTCTTAATGTTATAGGAGCGATTTCATAAACATCTAATGTGTCATTTTGCTTAATCTCTATAAAAAAAAAAAACGCTGTTAAAAAGCTTTAAACACGGAAGCAGCGGCATGAACGTAATTGCTCAGTGTATCTTATGTCAAGTTTGGAAGATAAGATAAAGCTACATCTTGTGTAATGCTGTTGAGTAAGCATTTCTGTTATTATTTTGTAAATAACTGTAACAAATCAAGTAGAAGAACTACTCATTGCTTTCTTACTCACATAAAGAAACTGAAGAAGTCTTAAGTCAGGTGTGAACACTGTGCCTCCGTCGCATTCCTGTAACACTAACAACTTTATGATCAGGACTTTGATGTTGGTTTTATATCGAAAACTTCAAAACACTTCTTGCTAGCTGCAGTGAGTGGAGAAGAAACCCGACACTTTCAAGTTCCCTGACATGCACAGTTCTCACAGAATCTGGTTTGGGGCAGGGGGGTTGAGTAGTTGTCCCCCAACCCACTGCCCTGCTTTCTGTTTCACCATAGACAAACCCCTTCCGCTCTAATCTTTCTGTTTCACTCTATCTCGCTCACCTCGTATTCAGAGTTAAACAGCAAGCCACCTCCCATTTCTAGAGAATGAGAGGCATAAAAAGTAAAAAAAAGCAGTATTTTACAGTACCAGGTGGTGAGGCTCTAGGAAATGCTAGTTCTGTTTGAGAAATTTATGTTGGGGAATTACAGGTAATAAGATCTCTTTACCAGGATCCATGCTGTGGTCCAAATGCATTCACTGTCTTTCACTCATTGTAAAATGTATGCGTTACCAAGATTTAATTAAGGCTTCTAATCAGACACCACTAATTCAGCTATTATAGATCGAGGTGATGCTCGTTATTGCAAAACAGATGCGTTACATTTGAGCTACAAATAAATTCTCAAGTTCTAAGCATCTTTAAACAAGAGATTGGGGAATGACATTCCCACTTTTTTGTGTCTGAATCAGTTTTCCCACAATCGTGAATACATTATTATTATTTTTATTATGAATATTTCTTTTTTTAACACATTTTCTCCCACTTTCCCAGTCGATATTGGCCAACTACCAGCCAACTGAAGAAGACATCCATCCACCAACTGGTGGTGCCTCCAGTGGCCAGTTATGTCTCAACAGTGCCCAATCAGGCCTGTGGTGCTACACCAATACGGTATGCCAATTATCATAAAAGAAACCTTTATATTGTGTATCTTATATCAGTCTACTGGTGCGATTTCATACACACCATCCTATATAGATGACTTCTGATGGGAAAATTTTATTCAGGCTTTGAACAAATTGGAGTTCGAACCTTTTGGAACCAGTTAAGTTCAAGTTAAAATGGTATTTTGCTTTTTAAAGTTGAAGTTGAGCTTGTTTTCTCTGCATTGTTCAAGGTCTGAAAACACTGCACCTTTTTGGTTATTTTGGCCAGTCTTAGCCAGCGTATTTGCATTTTAAATCCTTCAGTCGGTTATAGAATGATACAGAAGTTTACATTTCACTTGCCTCATTTGCAATAGCAGTCGTAAAACTTTGTTTTTTGCAGCGGTCTCTTTTTTCCACATTACAGCGAACACTCTGAAATACTGTTATGCAGCTATTTTACACGTTTACTTTGTGAGTCAGGGATGAATCTGGTCCATCAAGAATCCACTGATGTTGCTGAATGGATGTTGGTGGCTCAGATTTCTGCAATGTTGGCAATCTTAGGGATTATGGTTAATAGTAATACATATTCAGGATAGTAGGATAAGAGTTGAAGTTGGGGCCAGTAGGGCACAGTGTCACAGAGTCTCTCTAATTTGTACTGTACACCATGGAAATTTTTGGACCTTTTCTTATTACTCGTTTGTCTTGGTATGTATCCTGTTCACAATTAAAAATAAGCTATTGTAATTCATGGCCTGACGTATTTGTTTAGGATCATCATATACTGTAGACAGGTGTACATATAGATGGAAGATTTAACTTCACATTTTTTCACTGTAAACATTTTATTACTGTATAACAGAAAGTTAGTCAGTACTTTTGAGACTCTAATGTCGTTCTCATCCAAATAACAGATTACAGTGCTACTTAGCACAGTGGTTAGAGCTGTTTTAATCATAATGTTTTACATTAAGAGTAATAACACTATCAGGATGGTGAGTGGAAGGGTGTTTTTATTCTACTGTATAGCTTGTATATTTATAGATTTGTGGCATTGTTAAAGTTATAGAAATCATATGATCCTGACATATTCAGAGAACATATACCTTGCATGTACACGTATAGTATGTTTGATTAGAAATTTGCTGTAAAAACACTGCCCTTCGACTTTGGAGCTCATTTGTTACACCATCAGCATTGCTGAATTTTCAAATGTCGACGTGTCTCAACGAGGAACTTCAACCAAGTATGCATCCCCCTGCTTCCATTTTTACAGAAACATGTGACTATGGAAAAGGGCATTATTTGTTTCCACCACTTCCTTTGATGTTGTTCCTTAAACCGCAGTCACAGATTGGCATTTTAATACCACGTAAGTAGAAACTCGTAACACTTATGGCCAGATGTGTGCTGGAATGTCTTTGGGTACTGTATTGAAGAATGGCATCTCACCATCAGATGTCGGAAATAACTATTGTGATGAAAACATATGAGCATTTTTGATATGAAGAAAAATATCCATTTTCAATCCGAATTTGACAGTACTGAATGAAAATCAGGATGTTGTCTGGGAAGCCGTATAAAGCATGCCCAGACATGCACCTTGTGACAGGGGAGACGGCTAGTCAGTGTTTTTTTTGTTTTGTTTCCTATCTGATGCTTTGAGCTTAATGCGTCATTAGGGCCTGATAACACCGTCTCTTTCACTTCCTGTCTTTATAACCATCTCAACACAACGCAAAGTCTCAGACCACAATCTGAATGTGCTTGCTCCATTCACCAGTTTATTCAAGCCAATCAACTCGCACATACCACAGAAGCCAATATGGCTAACACCTTGAGCTTGGCTTGAGCAACCAAGTATTGTCATGTGTGCCAACAAACTTTACTTTCAGCAGGATATCTTAGAGGGTCAAAAAGCAGCTGTATTTAACGTAGATTAAATGGCTAACGTTAGTCAGCACTCAGCGTTTTGAAGCCGTAAGAACACTGCTGTTAACATCTGATTTTGGACCCAGGATTGTCCTTGGAATTCTGTAATGCTGCAACATTAACTACATCAATGCAACTTAGTCATTCAGACATCAAAGTAGTACAATCATTATTACTGATATCTTAATAAATTAATGTAATAAATATCTCTATAGTTACACTCTAAACTGTCCATCTTTCTATATATATATACAGGCTGCATGTGCAAAAATAAATAATCAATAAATAAACTTAGAAAAGAACCCATGGCATTTTCAAATCATTGACCAGAAGTTCTGCGTCGACTCTTTCTTATGCACATGCCCTTGTGTGACCCCAGTTCACTGATGACTCTGGAGAGGAACTTGTTGAGCCGAGTCAGGACGACGCACCCATAGACCTTTTGTTGAAATACATTTTGAGGCAGAGGAATTCCAGTGGGAGATGCTGGCTCTGGTATGGGAACGTTGGGCTGCACTATCTGCAACATGCAGTTCATCATGTTGGCCAGGTGACTGGTTTGCAGAACAGCTCCGCCCAGGTCTGCGAGCAAAGGGCAGAGAGGAGGCTGCAAGTCTTTCTGCTGCTCCAGCACTTTTTTCATGTGCGGCAGAAACTCTTTCAGACGGGTGTAAGTGTTGACCACTCGATCAGCAAATGTTTCTCCCAAGAGGTTTGACGATGGCACGTTTTCCATTGGCATATTACAGAACTGCCGGGCAAAGTCTCCTTGGTTAGCTTGCTGGATAAAAGAACAAGAAAAGTTTATTAATCTTTTGTGGGGACAAAACAGTGCACAGTCAAATCGGGAGAATTTCTCTCAGCTTAGAAAAGATACTAAGACAGTTTTTTCAGGTTATAGAGCCACCGCGCTTGAGCACCCACTTTGGGAACTATAGTTTGCAGATTGATGCCACTGGAGGTGTACCTTCAAGGCTCTTTGGTCTCATTTGCATGTAAGTTGTTAAAGTCCACTTAGAAAGAGGGCTACTGCAGAGGAATACAAATATATGTACACTGCTCAAACGAAAGCAGGGGATTTTTCATAATGAATACGAAGAGGATCCTGCAAGAACTGCTGGACAATCTGATCCTGTGTTTCAACACTCTTGGGTGATCATACACCCTACTGAATAGTCAATGTGGGACATTCCCAACCAGTTTGACATGTTTCTGTTCACCCCCATAAATATATCACTTACTAATAAATCACCACAACTGAGTTTGCATCTCATTTGCATAATCAAACAACTTTCTTTGACATTATCTGCTTTTCTGATGATCTTGCTGATCATCTTGCTGATGATCTTTTTATGAGATACATGGTCATTTTGAAATATCCCCTCATTTTGTGAGCAGTGTATATTAATCTGATAGAACGTATTCCTCTCTTTCAGGTTAACAGTGTTACCATCCATAGGGTACTGCATGGTTTAATTGGACGATAATATGAAAATGCATTGTTAGTAACCAGATCTCAACCCAATAACACATGTATGGGTGTTTTTTAACTGATGTGTCTAGAGATTGCCTTTGAGCATCAACACCAATTAATGGCTACCATTTATGCTATACTGTACAGGTGTGGAATCGTGTCCATTTGGGCAATGTCTGATTGCATCTACATCCATGGTACATTACGCAAAAAACTTATTAAAGAATATTTTTCTAGCCTATTGTACTAATATACATTACTAATATAATGTCTTGATAGTGATACCAATCTAATCAGTCTGGCATTCAAGCAACGTTCAACATCATATGATATATAATTGGTGTATATACAGTAATAAAGGGCCTATCACAGTCTCCTGGGAATTTTAAATGGCGTGACAGTCAACATGGTCACCTACATGTGAGGAGTTCAGACTGTGTTTTTATGAGGTATTGTAGGATTGTTTGGACTTGTCAGTTCCATAGCTAATATGTAAGTACTTTGAAATGGGACTGTGGACCAGAAGGTCCAGGGTTCAAATCCCACCTGTGCCACAGTTGGGTGCTTGAGCAAGACCCTTAACCCACAATTGCTTGGATTGTAAATCTGTAATAAGTTGCTCTGGATAAGAGCATCTGCTAAATGCCTTAAACGTAAATGAAAAATCGTCGTAATTCCACTAAATATTGATTGGACATAATTTAGCAGACACTTTTATCCAGAGATGGCAGCTTGACAAAAGTTAAAATTTGAGCCCTGTATCTTATGGTACAGAGTATAGTACTTTAACTGCTAGGCCACCACACACCCTGAACTGTTCCTAATGTAAAATGTTAGTATTTTGTTATTGAGAAATGAGCTTGATTCTTTGCATGTCAGAGTTGAAACTTGAAGCTCTTGTGGGACTGTCTGCATGATTAACATTGCACAGAGATCACATCATCATTTCTAAAGTAGGTTTTAAACTCATTGATTCCATAATATACCTTGATGTGTAATGTGTTCATAGCACAAAGAGCATTAAATAGTATAACACATCTCTTTGTAGCAGTTGAGTTTTTTTTTAAAGCTTTACAACGCTGTAAAGTGGATTGAAGAAAATTTTCTACCAAATCTGGAAGCAACCTACAGCAACACCATCTCAAACATATCATACTTTTACTACACTCACAGGGCATACCAAAATACTTCCACCCACTTTGATGTATTGTAATTAGTTTATCTACAGAGGTAAGCTAATCTTAGACTGAATGTGTGAGTGGTAATTCCCCATTAAGTCTCTTTTTAAGGTCCTAGACATTACTTTGGAAAAATGACCCAGAGCATTGTGTCACTGTGCTATGTTCCTTCTCGTGAATATACCCATAATTATTGGCTATCACTATGTGAATGGGCGGTATTACCTCATCAGATACAATACACCAGTTGATCATATGAGACTGAGACCGCAGTTTCCATCTCAACAATATACACCAAATATAAACCTTATGAATGTATTAACCTGACTGATAAAGAACTTACATACAACTCGATGAGTTCTTCTGTGGTGCGATTCATGAGCTTGGCAAACTTGAGACCTTTGTTCAAAGTCTTACAGAAGGTCTTCTGATGGCATGGGATCGCCGTGCTTGCTAAGCCGATCAAGGTTATCAGAACAACAGAAAGCAGGATCACTGGAAAGTGGACAAGGAATTGGGATTAAAGTCGGTTCCATCTGCCAGATATTATAAAAGAGAACAGTGGCACCAGTAGCAGACATAGAGGTGGATGGCAAAACACTGCATTATATTGTGGTACTCTTATAATGAGTTGTGTTTTTTATGAGAAAATATAATTAATGAGAAAAGTCATGGAGATAAAGATAGCAGGTACTTCAATGGATTCCAGTATCTTGTTCATGTAACTGACTACATGTTATGGATACTATAAATAAATGTTATTGTTGTAGTATTTTGTAGTATTTTGCTCATGTCTCCCAGCTCTAAGCATACAATAACAAAATCATGCACAATCATCCTGTGATATATTTTATAGACAATAATGCACTAAATTGAATGCATATGTCAGTGGCACTACCAGACTGTCTTAATATGTACTCAGTGCTCAGTATGAGTGAAATGTACTGAAGTACAAAGTGTAAAGATCTGAAGCTTCTTCATTTACACTGCTTGTATTTTTGATAATTATACCCAAAATATCACAAGGTCCATCTGACAATGAGTGTATTTTGCAGTAGTTTAGTGCAGATGTGTAGGTCTTCTACTTACTGGATGCTGACTGTGGTCTGTGGCTCTGCCAAAACATGCTCCTGTCATGACCATTCATTTCTCCAAGCACAGAGGCTGAAACTAAGCCATGGTCGCAACCCGGCATAAGGTTTTAAAGATCTGAAACCACACATTTGTCATTACCGGAAATGACGTGACAAGCCTTGTGAGACAACAAGATTTCCCAGAATTTTTTTCTTCTTCTTGACTTTGCATCACATGTGCTATGTGTAATGCTGTAGCCTCCCGAAGACACCCTCCTTTTGGCGCCATCTAAATATTCTCCCTACACACTTTTTTTACACGTGCACAACACAAAAATATGTGGACACCCCTTCTCGCTAGTGCTATAGCTTCAGCTATTTTAGCTACCCTGTTGGTTTGTCAAAGTGTTACTGTAATAGAATGTCTCTGTTTTGCGGTCTGTATATGGAATATGACCCTTGGTTTGTCCTCGGTTTGTCCTTTTGGATTTATTGTTCTGAATATTATCTTGAATATATTTTGGTATGGCATAGTGGAAATAACAGGTGACAGATGCTGTTGACAGAAAGACTGTAAAATCTAATGCAAATCAGCGCTTATCATTGCTTATTCTTAATAATGTCTGAACAGAAGGAAGAGTCATATTCCCCAGTCTAGTAATGAGAAATGGGACCAACTTCATGTTAATGCTGTTGGTTTGAGAATAAGAAAACCTGTACATACGATGCATTCGGAAACTCTTCATACACTCTCACATTTTTTTTTGTTATTTTATCTTCTCTACTTGTAATTTAATTTAAAAAAGCATGTACCTTGTAATTCTACACTCAATACCCGATATACAGAAAGTGAGAACAGAATTTTAGAATTGTTTTTCAATTTATTACAATTTACTCAAATTTGGCATGCACATTTGGCTCCCATTTCTCTTGATCATCTTTGAGATGTTTCTACACCTTTACTTGAGTTCTAATGTGGTCAATTCAGTTGATCGGACATGATTTGGAAAAACTCACCCCTGTCTATGTCTAAACAAGGTCAGCTAACAATGCATGTCAGAGCAAAACCAAAGCCATGAGGAGGAAAGAACTCTCTATAGAGCTCAGAACCAGGGCTGTGTGTAGACCCAGATCTGGAGAAGAGTTTTCTGCTGCACTGAAAGTTCCCAAGATTACCGTGTCTAATATATATAATTCTGAAATGGAAGAAATTTGTTGGAGCAGCTAAAGTTTGGAACACCTATTTGGTCACTTCACCAAACTAAGTAATCTGGGAAGAATGCCATAAAGCGCAGATTGTTGGAATGCTGCAAATGTTTTTTTTTTCTTCTAAAAAACCTGTATTCACTTTTTTGGTATGGAGTATTGAATGTAGAATGATGAGGGACAAATTTGGTTCTATTTCAGCACAATTCAGCACAATTCGTTCTGAACGCATCGTACGTACAGTGCTCACCATATCACCTAAACAGATTCAGCCGAGCAGCATCGTTATACGCCATTTACTGGCATTGTCACTCAAAACGGAATTGAAGACTTCACCTTTTACATACAGTGCCACTTTGCAGATTTATGCACTGTCATGTTCTCTGTTATTCTGTGCGTGGTGAAAACAGGTCACCTCTCTGCAGTCTGCTGTTTCATGTCTCTTCACACACGCTTGATAATCTTTACAATTATGATGGATGAAATTGATCATATTGCATATAAATGAATGAACAGAAATACTATAGAAGTGTGACTGAGTAGAAGGAATATCTGAAGTGTCATATCCTAATGCTTTGTGGTTTATTGGTCAACAGGAAGCAGGAAATGTTTCTCAATAGCCAACTTTCGTTCATGTACAGTATACAGAGCCTTTACATGCATCATCCAATATTTTTTCATAAAGGAATGGATACGTTGTGCAATATTTGATTTTTTAGACCTCTTATTGACCTAGCTTTCATGCATCATTAATATCTTTCATCTGTAGGAGTGGCAGGAGTGAAGGAAAATGTGAGCTCAGTGTCAAAATCCTGAGCCAGACGGGAAACCCCCATGCTAAAAATGTAACACTGAAACAATTTGCTTACAATTTAAACAACGAGAAAAAAACAGTTCTACCTTGCATTTAGTGGTAAATTTGAGTGCCATGATTGAACGTGTGTTTCATGTCATGCCAGCATTCTTAGACTAGTTACAAGAGACCTGAGTGTGAGGTTGCTGTGGTCAGTAGCCCAAAGGGGAGTTTTTTAGGTTTTCTCAGCAAATCACAGGTAGATCTGGCAACAATAGTTCAGCTCCTGGCTCTGGTACTTTCCAAGTTTGTCTAAGAAAGCTAAAAGAAGCATCAAGGAAAAACCTCATTGTACAGCAAGTAATTCCTTTTGGGTAGTTAGCGGAGTCTCACGTCATACCTTAAATGGTTGCATTAGCGTTATAATTTTATCTTATCACTTCATTTGTTTCGATTGTCCTCGATGGGCTGTATGGCATGTGCATTGCTGACCCTACTCTTTCGAATTTGTTGCCTGACTGTCCGTTCTTGTTCCTCTCTCTGTGCCTTTAAATCTTGTTTTCAAAAATCACCTCTTTTCCAGTTAACTTCTTTAAACGCTTTTTCTTTAGGGTTTCTTTAAAGGTGCTTTATAATTGTAAGCAGAGTAGGTAACTAAAGGAGTGCAAGTACTTCATTACAGTATTTCTAATTACTATTAAAAATACTTTTGACTTTTACTCACTATATTTCAAAAGAAATCAAGTCTGTACTTTTTACCTCTGCACAGGCACAGGTTCAGACGATGTGTGCCCGAGTCATGCTCGACACACATTTTATTATTCAGACACTAAAGATTTCCCATGTCCCTGGGACGGTGAATTCACTCTAACACAAAGAGGGCTTGCAAGCTCCGTACAATGTAAAAAAAAAAAAACAACCACTTTAGTAGTTGTTTGGTTTATCATCAAGTACTTAAATTCATACTTTTACTCCACTAAATTAGACAAAATTGTGGTTTGTGTGTGCTTAAAGTAACATGGTGTGTTGTGGAAGGCACAGTGGCAACAAACGAAATGGATTTGCTCATGGTGAAATGTATTTAACAGTATGTATAATGACAGATCCAAGTTATCAGCCCTGATAAGACCAGTCAGTGTAATGGCCCAGCTCATATATACACAACTACTGAAAAAACAAAACACTTTTTATGCTTACTGAGCCCAAATGCACAGACACACAGGAACACACAAATTGAGCTTATTTATCATTAAAAATGATGAACACACATGAAGGAAGACACAGAAAACACACAAAACTTGCATATTGGCTTTGGGAATACCCCTTGCGTTAGTGAATGGTGCCACAATACTAAAGTGAAAGAAGTGAGAAGCAAGCACCCTAATCAGGGTACAGTTTGCACTGTATTTAGGACTTGGTTTGATCGGTTGGAAAGTTTTAAGGGAGTAAGTTCTACTTTAACTTGGAGTAATGTTTTACCTTGGGTATCTCTTCTTTAACTGAAGTTCATGGTTTGTGTACTTCATCCAACACTGCTTTTTAATGTGGCCTATATCTGACATTCGTTTGAACAGTTCCAGACGAGTAAACACGCATCTAAACTATCCCGTGTGTTCAAAGGACTAACGCTCCACATGATCTGCTTTTTCAGGTAAACAGTGATGGAGTTAACAGTAACAAAAGTATGTTGAGTTGGAATGACGTAAACCACGTGAATTGCAGCTCAGACTTGCGTCACATTGTCACGTATCAGATTTGAATCAGATTATTCATATCTGATTGGTGGATAGCACCCCTGCTTCACGGGTTCAATCCCAGGGTGGAGCAGTCTGGGTCCTTTCTGTGTCGAGTCTGCATGTCCTCCCCCTGTCTGTGTGGGTTTACTCTGGTTACTCCGGTTTCCTCTCATAGTTCAAAGACATGCGTGTTAGGTTAATTGATGTATCTAAAGTGGCCCTTAGTGTGTGACTCTGTGTGCGTGTGTGTGTGTGTGTGTGTGTGTGTATGTCCTACGATGGATTGGCGCCCTGTCTAGGGTGGTTCCTGCCCTTGCACCCAGAGTTGCCAGGTGGGCACCAGCTGGGACCCCATAGGGATTAAGCGGAAGATAATGGATGAATGCTGTCATACAAGTCCTTATTGGTTTGTGGTGAGAGGTTGGACCATTTGATAATAAAACAAATATAGCAGCTCTTTTAGGAATAAGGCAAGTTGATATCTCCACAGCACAATTTGTCTTGTCTGCAGCCGATTCACCATCAAAACCCAATCCATGAAGCTTTTAATTATTGCTTTTTCCTGAATGTTTCATTAGTGGCTATGACTGAAATTGTGCCCCTTAAACTGTTTATTTGAACTTTTGACCTGTTTTTAAAAAATGTGCATTGCTGAGACCAGTTTGTGTTTATGTGGGTGGTTGATAAAGATCATCTGCTACATCAGCAGTAGTCCATGTTTATTATTCATTACACATTTTGACAAGTTCTTATGTTTCATTTGAATACAATCAACCTCTTTTGAGGTTTTGAACAAACAAACCAGCATCTACTAATTCTGATAATTCAGCTACCTTGGAATTCGCTCAGACTAGGCTGTAGAAATCTGCGTTTACACACAGTAACAGGATCTCTCTCTAACTTCACCACAGGAAATTTGTAGGTAAGGAATTCCCCCTGCCTTTCTGGGTAAATGCAAGTCGTGTCTTGGTAACTCAGCTCACCTCAGAGTTGCAGTGACTGAAAGACAGACCAGCTGGTGATAAAATATCCTGGAACGAGAATTGGGTGCAAATTTAGTTGTGAAACGCAACCAGCATAAAAGAAATTGGCAAACAAATGTGCAGACGTGGGCACTCAGCATTTACGACTGGTCACAACTGCTCCAGGGTCAAACAGTTGCCTCTGCGTAGTGTCTAAACAGAGTTTGGCATGTTTTCCCTCTAAATGGCCATTGGGTGTGAATGAATGATTGACAGACTGATGATCATTCCATTCAGTGTAAGACATCTCATAGAAGAAGCTTTTATCTTTCTAAATAAGTTTTGATTTATTTAGCTATAGCGAAATCTGTCACTCATGCATACCTCATCCATGCAGATTGAAAGACCCAGTGAAAATTTAACACATATTTTTGCTTGAAAGTTTGTGAACCTTTTAAAAGTGCCAGTATTTCTTAATAAATTTAACATAAGACATCACTAGTTGAAGGCCTACCAAAGAGATGCAGAGAACCAAATTATACAAACGAGACAAGCACAATATTTGGTCATTATTTATTGAGGAAAATATACTAATACTACATAACGGTGTGAAATGTCAGGATTAGCATTCAATTTGAAGGTGAAATTAGAGTTGTGCCTTTGATGGGACAAACAGCGATTTCTGTGGAGATTTATGCTCATCTAGCTAGGAAAGGTTACACATTTCTAAAGATTTGGGACTTTAACAATTCACAGTCATATGGATTGTCTACAAATGTGTTTTTTGATTATTGATTATTTGCACTTGCCTAAGGTAATATCTACAAAGGAGAATGCAAAGCCCCTCTGTAAGTCACTGTGGGTGTGCTAAATGCTGTAAATATGAAAGTGTATATATATATATATATATATATATAGAGAGAGAGAGAGAGAGAGAGAGAGAGATAGATAGATAGATAGATAGATAGATAGATAGATAGATAGATAGATAAAGGTGAAATTATGTACTTTTATATTTTAACACAAAGCAAAAGTTTGGACATGTCTGCTTAAAAATATTTTGTTTAATATTAAAGAATAAATGGGGTAATTGTGACAATATTTGTTTGTTTTTGGTGTAATACTATTGCTGAATTTAACAAGTTGGGAAAAAAGTGTCTTCCTACTGATGACAATAAATCTGGCACAGGATTTCTTAAAATTAACGATTTATTGATTATGTTAGGGATAATTTTGGATGAGACTGTGACTAGTCTATTATAGCCCTCTGGTGAAGCTGTGTCCTATGAAAGTGTTTCTGTCTCATTTGTACTGTGTGAGCTGAGATCAGACATGACTAGGCTTCTGCTTATTTTGCACCTATAATTTTAGGCTATTAGCAGCCACAGGGCAAGCTTCCAAAATGAGCTTTTCACCAATTTTATTACTGATGGTTTCCATTTGGTCTGCATTAGGGAAGCATATAAAAGAGAGACACTTGAAAATAACATTGCATGTTTACACATTGAAAATCTTTTTTGAGCTCCCCACAATGGATTTGGCACAGGTTTTTATGCCTTTTTGATACAGCCTACCCCATTTATCTGAGCATGTGCCTGGCACTTGGACTAAACCTGCAAGGACTTGAGTTTATCTATAAATGTGCCACAGTTCTTTATATTGCAAGACCCATCCAGGATTGAACCAAGACCTTCTTACACACTGCAGTTATCATATTAAAAGAATCATAAAATGTAAAATGTTCCAATAGTTCTCATCTTTACACACACAGGCAAGCTTTTTTATCTATTTGAATGCAGACAAGGATGTCTGAGTGCAGAAAAGTAGTTATGTTCCATGTGACTTCTTTCTGTGAAGTAAGTAGGATTTATGGTTGTCTTTTAATTTATATGCCGGCTGGCTGAAAACTACAGATTTCTGTGTGTATCTGTGTCACAGTTTCTTAAATACTTAAATGTTTTACATAATTATCACATTTTCTCTATAAATCTTGTTCTGACCTTATCACATGTTGTTATTAAGATGTATCAACAGATAAAAAAGCTATTTTTTGTAGCAGTGGTGGTGCTAATGATTGAAGGGTTCCTTAAAAGCACAGCCTTTAATTGTGAGTTATAAGCCACACACCTTTTAGAATTATCTCTAAACATATGCAACACATATACATTTTGTATTTTTAAGATTTCAAATATTTTGGAATTCTTAAGCTTGTGAGAACTGGAAGCAGTATAAGCCGCACTGTGTGTGATCGTCATGTTTATTCCTGCCAGTTGTTTCTCAAGTTAACTTTAAGAAGTTATCATAGTGTAGACCTGGCTATCACAAACATAGTATTTCTTAATGAAGCCCTCCTATTCTGCCCTTTTATTATCTGTATTAATTGCATCTGTTTGAACTTGTTACCTGTATAAAAGTTACCTGTCCACACATTCAATCAATCACACTCATACCTCTCCACCATGCCCAACACCAAAGAGCTGTCTAAGTACACCAGGGACAAAACTGTAGACCTGCACAAGCCTGGGATAGGCTACAGGATAATAGGCAACAGCTTGGTGAGAAGGTAACAACTGGTTGTGCAATTATTAGAAAATGAAAGAAACACAAAATGACTATCAAGATTCCCCGGTTTGGGGCTCCATTCAAGATGTCACCTCTTGGGGTAAGGGAGGACCTGGTCAATGACCTGAAGATAGATCCACAGTCTAAACTGTTAGTAGCACATCATGGATTCATATCTTGCAGGGCATGCTGGGTGCCCCTGTTCATCCCAGCAAATGTCCAGGCCCATTTGAAATTCACCAATAACTATTTGGATGATCCAGAGGAGGCATGGGAGTACAACCCCAGAATCACTGTCCCAACCATGAAGCATGGGGATGGAAACATTATACTTTTGGGGGTGGGGGTGCTTTTCTGCAAAGGGGATATGAATGCACCATACTGAAGGGAGGAGGGTGGGGAGATTTTGGCCAACAACCAGTAAAAGCATTGCAGATGGGTCTTCCAGCATGACAATTACCTGAACCACACAGCCAGGGCAACCAAGGAGTGGCTCAGTAAGAAGCATTTCAAGCTCCTGGAGTGGCCTAACCAGTCTCCAGACCTGAAGCCAATAGACAATCTTTAGAGGGAGCTGAAACTCAATGATGCCTAGCAACAGCCTTGAAATCTGAAAGAGGAATGGGAAAATTCCTGCTACAATGCGTGCAAACTTGGTCAAGAACTACAGGATAAGTCTGACCTATATAACTGCAAACAAAAGTTTCCTTATCAAATATTAAGCTCTATTTTTTATTGTACCAAATGTTTATTTATTTATGCAATTTAAAAATGCAATTTAATTATTTAAAAATCATACAGTGCGAGTTTCTGGATTTGTTTCTCAGTTGGTTGAAGTGTACCTACGATATAAGTTACATTTTTGTAGGTGGGAAAATTAGCTGTGTATCTAATGCTTATTTTCTCCACTGTATATATGCTATTATTTCATAAGTTGTTTTATCAACAATCTTGACTCCATATTCATTAAGTGTTCCACTGAGTTGGACTTCAACTGACAAGATGCTTTATTATTTAATCTTTATCAAGATTATTATTTGGATGGTCTAAAAATCTCAGCACAGAACTGTCGCTGACATGATAGTCTGTGTTAGAAGTTACAGGTCTGTGAGAACCAGAAATCGTGCTTGTTTGTGGGTGACCAAATACTTATTTTCCACCATAATTTACAATATATTATTAATATAATATATATAAAGAGTCTGCTATCATTTTCTAAATGTTTTTTTTTTCATGTAGCACAGGTATAACAGTTATGTACACTCCTAAAAAACGTGCGAGCTTCTGAAAGGACAAGTAAGAACAAAAAGAATTTACACCAAATAGGAGATCATGCAGAATAAAGGTTTACTGTGCTGCTGAAATACATAGCTGGGACTCAACTGAGGGCCATCAACTGCTACAAGTCTTTGCATTTTGCTGTTGCAAAGCAAGACAATGGGAGAGCTGTGCTCCCTTGTTGCTAAGCAACATAGAAGTCAACCAGGCATCCAAACAGTTGTTTGTGAGTAAACCATACACCGACAGATGTGGTGGTGAGTTTCAACCAAAGTGGAGTGCTGATTTAAAGACTTTTAACTTTGCCAGATTGCTTACACTGTCAAGAGATTACTACAGCGGGGATATAATTTGAATAAACTACATAAAACTAAAGAAGACATTTTTCAACAGTGTTTTCAAAAGTTTATTTTTACTTTATTTAAAAAATTGGACAAAAAGAAGGTCAGATCATTGGATGAGTCACAATGGATACTGCAGCCAAAATTTTTTACATTTTCTTAATTTTCCTAAAGCTTGAGTCATTCTCCTTCAAGCCTTATGCATGCACAAATATGATGAAAGTGTTTATCTCACATCATAATTATAGGATCGTCTGTTCCTGAGTGATTGCACAAGAGCGCCAGATGCTGGGTGAGGATGGGTGTAGAAAAGGTATGGAGTAATAGCTTAGAAGTAAAGCACCTTAAATGTCATGTTTCAAGGATGTACATTTCTCTTACAGTAGCCAAGGAATGGAACAATGAATCACTGAAAATTTAATATCGTCTTGAATAAATGAACCTACTGGATGAGTTTTAGTCTTTATTTTATTTGGACCCATGCCTAGTGGGTCATCTTTCATAAATTATGTGGGAGGTAGATTCTTCACATGTTATAACAGTAGAAAGTTTTCTTAAATAGACCTTGTTATATTTATAACCATGTACAATGTTGCTAAATCTAAGAGGGTATTTGTCTGTGCTTTGGTTCATTTTGTCTTATTTGCCTATTAAATAAAAATGCTGAACTGAACAAGTATAATTATGCTAGAGGCCAATTTTAATCAGTTGACCTGTTAGCCAGGTTAACTATGCATATCCTTGGACTGTGGGAGGGAACCAGAGCACGGAGAGGACATGCAGACTTCACACATAAATACCCAATTTATTTCACCCTAGGACTCAACTCAGGACCTTTTTACGATGCGGCGACAGTGCTATTGAACCACCATGCCAACCCAAAGCATAATGGAAAATAAAGAAGAATTACTATGCATGCTTGAAACACCCACCCTGAAAATAGGAGGTCCCACACATGAATTAGTACCATTTATCACAGTGGAGTAAGTTTAAATTATTGCTCATTATTGAAATATTGCATCTATGTTTTGTGTTGTGTTGTGTTGTGTCGTGGTCAGACTACTACTACTACTACTACTGCTTCCCATCCTCTGTCCTTATGTTACATCTCCTCCTGCCAAAGAGGAGTACAGTCTGGTGTCATGAGGAACAAATGAGCTTTTCAGTCTTTTGGTCCTTCGCTTGGGAAGGAGAAGTTTATCAGTGAACAGGCTCATCTGGTTACTGATGACAGTGTGCAAAGGGTGACTGGTATCATCCATGATGTTCAGTAGTTTATACATAATCCTGTTCTCTGCCACCGCTACCAAATAGCTGCTGCTAACCACAGATCCCACTCCCCTGAAATTTGTGTAACCTTGAGATGTATTGAGGAATTTACTATGCCTTATATTTCTTGGTTGCCAATGCACTAGGTACATTTAGCTTGTAAATCTTAGTGACAATTTTATTAGGTACACTAATCATATACACTGCTCACAAAAAAAAAACATGGCATATTTAATTTCATTACTATTTTTTGTGAGCAGCATAGATAAATGTCCAAAGACAAATCAGAAAAAGCTAGTGTCACAAACAACTGCCACTCAGTGGCCTGTGAAGTGGGTTCGTCCCAGCAGAAATATAACACAGCTCACTGTGGATTGCACTGTGGATTGGACATTGATTGCATACGAATTTGAAAGACACGCACCTGTCTATATGGTCACACAGCTAACAATGCATATGAGAATCAGAAAGCAATTGTGCAGTAGTATGAAATGGATGCCAAATGTGATTGAAACAACCTATAGTCCTGAAAGGGTTAAGAAAGAAACACTAAAGGCATTATTTCCTGCAACATTTCACTTTAACTCTTTCAGAACCGTAGGTTGTTTCAATCACATTTGGAGTCATATGGAACAAATATGCCCCCCACCCCTAATACCACAAAGGGTTAATTGCAATGGGGATGGATTTCTAGATTGACACATTTCTAGATGTAGATTTGTAGTAATTTGATTTCCATACTGGATGTTTACTATTAAACAAAAGTGTATTCAATTGCAAATGTGCAAATAGCCCAGATTGAAATTGGAAATGCCAGTGTTCTTAAAAAAGGACAAATTTGTTTCAGACGTGGCATAGAATTTTAGTTCAGTGTGCCCATTAACCACATACTTAGGTTTATATATTACAGATTACATTAGTTGGTAGGTCTGGTGCAGTTTTAAATATAATAAATAAATGCATCTTCAAACCTCTTTGGCAAGGGTTGCTATGGAGAAATAGGTCCCTGTCTTATTTATGGCTAATTATATTAGCTACAGCACTTGATAAGTTGCAAAGCCATTTGCCTGTTTCAGTCTGGGTAATTAGGCTACAGACTCAAGGAAAACATTTTTCAGAAATAAGACACTAAAGGGTTCTTGTGTTGCTAATAGTATTATATTGTTAATGGCTGGCATGTGCACAAAGTAAGCATTCAAGCAGATAAACCATACTGTGTTGTAGCACATAGCTCTGAGACCTATTATTCGTATCTCACTTAAATACAAGGTATATCACAAGATCTCCTAACCATTGTAATTGTATACGGATTAATTTGGTTTCCTTGACCATGTCTGTAAACTTGATTAGAATAGCCGGTGTGACTCATGTAGTGTAGTCCCAAGAACAAGGATTTTAACTTCCTATTGCCAGTTCACAAAAGGTACTAGCGATGTGTGAATTATGCCCCTCTGTGTGTCACAAGATATAAAGTGGTCTTTGAACAACTGATCTTTTTGGAATATTGGTTATGGTGTAGGAATTTCTGGGCACCTCACAATTCGATTCGATTACGATTCAGAGGGCAACGATTATTGATCTCGATTAGTTTTTTTCTATACAGAGTTTTTTTTTCTTTACCATGTGACTACATGAAACAAATCTATGGCATCAAAATAGGTCTTAAAGTTTTGAGAACCAAAAAACTACATTTTGTAACAAAAACTGGTTTGTAAACAGAATATTTCTGTTTATAATCGTCTATTTTTGTTATTTTCAAGGTATCCGTTTTTGCTTTCTTTGCACCTTTTCTCCATTGCGCTTCTCAGTCTCACCTTCGCTTCAAAAAGTTTCTCACTTTTGACTTTTGGACCCGATTTGGCGGGGGGGGGATCTAGGCAATCACTGGCTAAGCCCCGCTACGTCAGCGAGAGAATGCAACTCTTTTACCCCGTTTGGAAAATGGTCGGTAATAAACACTGTGTGAAGCTGTGTGTATATGTTTTCTTAACGATTATGCCTTTTAATTATGAGGCTTAGAGTCAGACTGCTAACTGGTTAATCTAGGTAGAGTGTTAACTTACCTCACTTTATTTAACGTTATGTAGCTCAATCGCTTTGTGAAATAAAGGTCCTGTTCTGACAATGTCCTAACGTAGAACATTTATACATTTATACATAGCTCCCTGCATAAAACAATGTTTAGGCTAAACTACATGATGTTTTGGCAGCTTAACAATAAACTTGAAATCTGAATTGGGTGGTTTGTTCCAGCTTATTAAATCTTAACAATGTCTTAATATTATGTTATAAAAAATATCACCTAGATTAACAAATTAGTAGTGTGTGTTAGTGTTAGTAGTCTATACAACGAACTGTGCATTACTAAAAGAGATAATTGTTAAAACTATCTTCCCTGTGTTTATTCCCTATCATTTTCCAATGGGGGTAAAAGAGTTTTGTTTTTTCGTTGATGTAGCAGCCGCTGTAGAATCAGCTTGTGGGCGGGGCTTAACTCCAACACTGTAAAGGTCAAAGGTCAGTGTAAAATTTACACAGGTTTATAATTTCAGCAGTAGAGATTACTTATAAGTAGTAGACATTTGGATTATGTCACTGTTTGAATACATTAAGCAATGTAAAACTTTGTTCACCTTAAGCATTTAAGACTGTCCTGGCTAAAGGATCATTTGCACTAGCAGACCACAGACAGTCATACGCAGTGCTGAAGCATTTCATGCTGGTGCTACAGATGCATTGCCATTTTACAGGTAAAATGTATTTTGCAACAGATCAGCTTTCCACACATACTGCATTTAGCATTTTCTCTGAAAGTGGAGATGAAATTTTTAACTATTTTGAGCTCAGTGTAACAAAAATAAATCACGTGATGGGGACCTATGAGGACTATTCAAGTTATAACTATTCTATACTATTATAAACAAGGTATGAGACCACAAAGTTGAAATAGCATGGAATAATTGAAAGAGTTGTTTAGCCTTGTTTAGCCTCATCAGACTTTCCAGATTTACAATTTAGTAACAAAAAGTACAACACCTTTCCTTTAGCAACATGTTGGGTCTTGGTGGTCTTTTAGTACGCACATCGTAATTACTTTTTATTTTGTGTGTGTGAAGGAATTTCCGGGTTATAGTAATTACTACAAGTATTTTGGACCCAGGCCATTTACTGGATTTTTACAGCTAAAATTATGTACACTGTATGAAGCAAAAATAGCTTTAACTACATGGGGGCTACATTAATAATGTAACAGTCAGTGGGTAGGTAGCAGTAATGTCAAGTTTGTTACATCAACAGTGCAGTTAAAAAACAAATGTTGATCTGTTATAAAGTTGGAAAATGTTAGCTTTCAAGGCATACCCAACATGTCATTACAACACATCATAACATGAAAAGAACATTCTGTTTATAGTGTAGCTTCGGATACTGATAAAGGTACAAATAAATATTTAAACAGTTAGTAGCCTTTTTTGTTTCGATAAAATACATTTGGTTTAAAGCACGATTATACTAGCACTGATGAGCACAGTATCAAGTTTTAGGGTGGTTTAGTAGACTTGTGTGGAATGATGAATTACGATTTGAGTTGTGTAACGATGCTCCAGGGATGTGTGTTTAAAGAGTTGGTGAGAAGTGACTGCATATCTATCATAGAGGAAGAGGTGTCAGTGTGGGCTGCCCTTTCGGCTTGCTACAGGTGAGCTGCTGTGAAAAGTCAGAGTTTTGGAATACAGGAGAATATTTTACTGTCTGTATTTTACTGTCAAGTCTTGCTTCTGGTTTCTAAAGGCGAATGTTCTGGTGTTATTTTTCAACAAGTGCTCCTGCCTAGACTGCAAACAAGAGGCTTTGGAAGAAATTTATCAGGCCCATGTTTAGGCGAGGTCAGAATCCCGATTTAAACCATATAGAGGACATTTGTTCTCACATTATACAAAAAATAGCCTGGAAATGTTTAGCTACTT
>JAUZST010056886.1:0-23855 GCA_034779995.1 Parotocinclus haroldoi | reverse complement strand
CAACACGAAGGGATCGGGGTAAAATAACTAACCGCGGCGAACAAAGTAAAAAGGGCTCGCAGTGCGAACCCTAACAATTTGTTGTTCAAATTCAGTCAGAGTGGCACTGGATTGAGATCAAGGCTCTGACCCATGGACATTCACCTTCCTTTTGATGCTGGGTTAGGATGATTGTCATGCTCTCAAGGTGAAAAACCTGACCATCTTCCGTCTGCCATAGCTTTTATTCATAGCTCTATAAACTGGGTTTACTTGGCAACATCCACATTCCCTTAAATCCTGACCAGTTCCCTAGTTTCTATATTATAATGCTGCCACCAGCATGCTTCACAGAACGTGCCGTGGTCTAATCTGACCGTTTCACTTGGAATACAAGCCGACTTGTACTGACTGGGACTGTTGCCACCCACACAGACCAACCAGTCTCAGGAATGAAGGCTTAACTGTTGCCACCTGCCTCTCGGTAGCTTCAGCTATCAAGAACCTGCTTCATGTTTGTGGCTTTCGACGATCTTTTGAATGCGTCTTTCCCACCCTGGTGAATTCTTTTGCATCACATTGCCGTATTAGAAATAGAATCCCCGAGGTGTTTTGTGGAAGGTAATTGGGTGTACCTGATCACGTTTCTAACAGTTACGCCAAAGGAGCTATTCACGTATCCAAACCATGGATTGTCCTAATTACATTTTAACGATGCACACGTTTCCCAAGCGTAACAAACGGGCCGGATTCTGACAGCATGTGATGTTTTTCTCTCGGAACTGTAACGCGGTAAAACCCGAAATGCCTTTTCCTTTGGGCTTCAAAGAACATCTTTTTTTTAAAAAAACTTTACATGAGCTCTTCCTTTGAATGCCTCAGCACTAATTAGCTTCAGTTTGACCAGCTGGCCTTTTCAGCAAAGTTTCCTAGCAAACACCTAATCCTCTGGAGCTCTGATTGGAGGGGGGCTTTCATTATAATCCACCTTGGCATTGCAGCTAAAAAAAACAAAACAAAAACCAAAACAAAAAAAACCCCCCAGAAACCTTATCCTTGTCCTTGTTATTAGCGCCACTTAAAATATAAATGGGCTTTGGCTTTGTAGTTCTCCAAATACAGACCATCTGTTTCATTCCTTTTTTATTTTTTATTTTTTTACGTTTGTTTTCTAATGGTCAGGACCAGCACAGATCAGGTGTGTTGTACTGGTAAGTGCGGATCACACAGCAGTGCAGCTGGAGTATGAAACACTGCGTTCACTCCACCCTATAGATATAAAGTGACAGTTACTCATCCTTTAATCCTTCGCAGGATGCTGGTGGCTGGACATTCTTGGCTTGTGGGCTAGTTTCAGTCCAGCAGCGACACTGTGGTGCTGAAGAACTCCAGCAGCACTGCTCTCTGGCCAATCGTATTAGCACAACACACACTAACAGACCACCACCACGTCGGTGTCGGAGCAGTACTGACAATGATCCACCGCCCAAACGTGACCTGATCCGTGCTGGTCCTGTGGGGGTCCTGACCATTAGAGAACAGAGTAAAGAGAAACAAAAGTATGTAGTGAAACAGATGTAATTCGAGACCTGATTGGAAGTGATAAAATAAGTGCTAAAAGAGTATTGTAAAGAGGGAGGCGTACATATGGTACTAGCTAAGCTGGCAAACATATGTGCCCATGTAAGCGAGGCGCTTTTTGAATAGCAAGGGTTACAAGAGTATATCAAACACTGTTACTGCTTCTTTGCAGCACTCTGGCCGGCCGGAGCAAACTCGTGTGCGCTCACACCAGCTTTGGCTGTGTGGTATTTTAATTTGTCCGGACAGATCAGGACGGAGAGGCGTTTGAAAAAAGGGTTTGTCCGAACTGAACCACGCTTTGGTGAGTAACATAATGTAAACAGCCTGCTCAGGACGGAGAGAGGGATTGGGTGGAGAGGGCAGTTTGGGATGGGCTGGGTGGAACCGAGGGCAATCTTAGGGCCCCAGTGGGAGGGAAACGTTTGCTATCTACATAATTAACCCCGATGTCTATGAAAACATCACTACCAGGGGCCCCCGGGGGAAATGACGACTTGCTTTTTTTTTTGTGAACTTGGAATTCAGCAGGATACACTACGTAGCCAGAGTGTGGCGTCTGATAAAACTGGCTGTATTGGATCGGATCGCTTTCGGCGAGCTCCTAACACCCAGCCTGACCGAAATGGCGCCATGTTTATTTACTGGATGAGCCACTCGCTCCCTCTCAAGGCTTAAACTGAGCGAGGTTCCCATGGAGCTCCTTAGAGCTGTCATAGTGGAGCCGGTAAATCTCCAGCAAGTGCAGGAGGTTTTGTCCAAGGCCGGCGCTTCCTTTCATGAGGGTGACATGTTTTGTGGCTGATTAATGTGCGCTGTCCGGGGGTTTCCAGGACAGGAGTGCTTCTTCCCTGAGGTCGGTGAAAGAGCAGATGCAAATAAGCACTCGGGGGCTCGCACCTTGGCACTCTGATTCGAGCATTTCCTTAATCGGGTTTCGTCCTGAACCGAGCCATGGGATCATGAGAGGTCCTGCAGTACAGGTCCTAATTGTTGGGTTCAGCTCTGGGAGTGACACATGAGTTTAATGAGCAGAACCTCACATTCCTATCCCTGCCTCTTAAGCAGCTTCGCCAATCGGGCTGGGCTCGGAGGCCTGACCCTCCGCCCACTTTCTGTGCTCAGCCTGTCAGGGGCTGCTTTTGTGTCTGAAGTATTGCCTCTGTTTTTCCTCCCTATTACTACTGTGTCCCGACGCACGGTCCAGACATAGTGGAGTGTGACAAGAACAGCTATGCAGTCTCCAAAGCAGCACTGGTCCCAAGCTTGACGCTTAACCCTGGGCCTTGGCGAGAGGTGCACTTCAGAGAGCTGAAAGGACAGGAGCATGGCCGGCCACGGGTTCTAATGAGCGAGCTCCCAATGCCAAGCGACAAGAGGACGGTGCAAAGCGAACCAGAAAGTTGGTGAGAGGAAGAAACCATTTCCTTTGCCCCCGACCCCTAGTGAAGTGCCTTGATTGGTGTCGCTTCCTGAGCTAGGAAACGAAGAGACAAAAGCATTCGAGCTTCTTTATGGGAAAGTCCTTCACCGGGAACAGGTACACTGCTCGAACGCTGCCCTGATTTAGAACCACTAACTCGAGCTCGAAAGCTTGAAAGCAACCGAACGGCACCATGGCCAACTCTGGATTCCAGCTCCTGGGCTACTTCTTGGCTCTGGGCGGATGGATTGGCATCATCTCGACCACGGTGCTCCCTCAGTGGAAGCAGTCGTCCTATGCAGGTGACGCTATCATTATGGCTGTGGGGCTGTACGAGGGCCTGTGGATGTCCTGCGCTTCCCAGAGTACGGGACAGGTGCAGTGCAAGATTTTTGACTCGCTGCTCTCTCTCGGCAGTAAGTACGATAACGCTGTTTTGTGTGTGTGTGTGTGTGTGTGTGTGTTTTCATCTTTGCCAAGCGTTATCCGGAAGCAGCTTGATATTTGCCATAGTGTTATAAAGAGTAAGTTTCTAAAGCATTATATAACTATAAAGTCTATAAAGTATTGTGCAAAAGTCTGAGGCCACATAAAATGATTGCTTAGCCTCTAAATTTGACCTTTGAAGAACAGCTTCTATAGGCTATAGGTTCAAGTATTTAGTGCGAGTTTCTTCGCAATGAAGAAGCTTGATCAGGAACGCTTTTCCGAAGGGTAGCAGACAGGAAACCTTTTTTTTTTTTTTTCGGAACGAGAATAAGGCGAAAAGGTTCAAATAGGCTTAGGATTATTAGAATGATTAGAATGAAGATCAGGATCAGAACAACAGGATTACGAGTGACGAATCCACGCAATCTTTGGGGTCCAGTCGTCAACGGTTTGTTACATGTGATCTTGAAAGTACGTCCCTAACGGTGGCCTAAGACTTTTGCGCAGTACTGTTGATTAAAACGGAACCAGGATCGGATGCCAGTAGATCTGATACGCTTTGCTGAAAGCCTGGCGCGAAGAACCCATGGGCTGAAAATCACGGGGATACAAACCCACAGCTACCTTTTCCTTCCTAGAAGCGACTCTACTGATCGCACGTACGTTGTCTTGTGTTAATTGCTGCAGTTCGTTCCGGCACACCCTCCTCAGGCCGCGGTTAAGCAACCCGCTGCTCTAAATAGCTTGGAAAAGCTGATTAGCTTGTCGCTTGCCGCTCCCTCAGATCTGATTTGCTTGTGTGATTCGGCCCGTCACCGTAACAGAAGTGGCTTATTGTCCCGGCGGCATGAATGGCAGTTGTTTTAAGAAGAAAAGGCCAGTGTTGAGGCAAACACCGAAGATATGTTCAGAATGCTCACTGCGCTTCCCCACACAATAGCCGAGCATTGTGTCTTTGCCTATGATAAAATAGACAGTAGATTAGCACATCTTTTCAGCCGCTTCACTGTAAAAAGCGCTGTTTGACAAGCCCACTGTTTACTGAAAAAAAAACAAAACAAACAAACCACAAAGCGATGACGTCGAACAAGATCGTTCCATAACCACAGCGGAGGGGATTTTATTTCTGTGTTTATAATTGATTTATTTATGCCACATCGATTGCATCTTGTCCTGCAAATGCAACGATATGCAGCGTGGCTATCCAGGACCGCACAAAAGTATTAGGCCACCATTCCGCCATTTCTTTGGAGCAATTCTGTACTGACCAAATGTACACATAAACACTCGGCACTGTAGCCCATAGATGGTGTTTTTCATTTCTTTAAACGCTGCATAGACGTTTCCTGTATTTTATGGTTGCACTGTAATAAAGGGACTGAGAGATCGTTATATATACAGCCATCACACCGTATCTAATACAATAGTCTATCTAATTTAGTGCTGGCTTCAGACTTTTGCCACTTTTTGCAGACTACTGTACATTATTTGAAAGCCAGCCGCTGTTCGGACACTGCAACGCCGATCAGTGTTTTACCAGCAAGACCAGAAAGATAGTGCAAGCTCACCAGATAAACCAGTACCAGCATATACCGACTTGCACGATGGACCTTGTGTGTTCTTAGTAATTGATGAGTGAACTAAAACGGATATAAAATGCAGCTGTAAATTAAGAGGCAACCGAAGATTTACATGTACTGGGTCGGTGATTATTTTTAGTTTGTCGTTTTAGATTAAAGAACCTCTTAAGGAATTTGATTTTTTTTAACAAACAGATTAAAGAACATACATACATCTTTATTAGAAAAAATACAGGAAAGGACCCTTGCACAGTCTGAAGAAGCGTGGCCAGGAATGCTTTTTCGACGGGCAGCAGCCAAGAGAGCCTTGTTTTCAGAAGAGAAACAGGTTTGAGATACGATAAAGCTCACAAAGATCAGTAGAAGTAGAAGTCTAATGGTGGCCTAATACTTTTGCACAGTTAAGCGTATTGACACTGATCTGTGACCGGAGTCAAACTATTGCTTTAGAGGAGCTTCATTAACAGGAAGCACTGTGAGTACAGTACTGTACAAGTCATGGAGTCGCCCAAAGGGTGATGGGACCATCTGATTCCACTGTCCCTGTGCCTGCTAGAGCCATTGTTGGTCCAATCTTAGGTCATCTGAGTGCATAGTGCCTTCAATGTTTTAACTTTGTGTACGTACAGACAGTCTCCTACAGACCTGCTTTGTTTGGCGTCTCTCGTTTGCAGTTCTAGCGTCCTTTCTTCAATGACTGGTATTATGCGTGCTGTCAGCTGACCTCGGGCTGGCACTGGGGACGGGACCGGCGTGTGCAGTCCCTGTATAGACCTGGAAAAGGGCTGTATTTAATTCAGGAACAACCTGATGGTTTAGTTCCAGTTACTATCGAGCAAATCTAATATGCATAAATCGGCACCTAATGACGGACAGTGACATCAAAACAAAACAAAAAAACGCACTTTCGATGTGACGTGCAGAGCAGCCCACGAGCCGGCGAACAACGGACAATGCCCGAACCACAGACGCATCCTCTTGAAGTAGGCGCTCTGCCGTGGCGCACGCTCGCTGCTCTTTGCTCTATTCTTTGTTCGTGCCAGGCACTGCCACGCTGGGTTGGTGGGAGGCAACCTCCGCCCTTCTCCTCGGCCTGACTCGAACTACTCCTATTCAAACGGGTCCTGGGCGATCAAAGGAACACCCTGCTGGGTCAATCCGCTCTCCTTCAATACAAATCGAGACATGAAGCGAGAAAAAAGGATAAAAGCGGACAAAATTGTAAGGAAGAAAACACTTTCTCTTGTATACACTGCTGGAATCATGTTTCAAAGGGGACCTTTGATATAAGCTGTTATGGCTTCCTAGCTTTGATATGTGTTTTATTGGTTTCGCTTAATGTCTGAGGCCACTTTGTTGTCTTCTGGGCTGCCACTGGATTTACATCCAGGAAGGTGATGAAGCTGAACAATCGCCTGAGGAAAGGCATGGAGAGTGGCTGTGTAGGATTCTTATCGGACAATGGATCTATTGTCAGGAGCTGAACTAACATGTTATATGCATCTGCCCCGGACAAAAGGACCATCAGACCGGCGGACAATTGTCCTTTGTGGAAAAGTCACACTAATCCAATCTGTGTTGGAACATGGAGAAACGGGCCTCCTACGGTGTTCAGTGTGTGAGCTCGACAGGAATTTTCCAGTTGTAGACAGAGACAGAGTGCAGAGAGAGACGGCCAGAGTGATGCATGTTTTCATGCTGATTTAAAAATGGGAATTGTGTTAAACCGCAATCACTGCTCTAGGCTACGCAGGAGTTTTCCCAAATGTGTTCTTGCCACGTGGAGCCGACTATAACTTTGGAATTCCAACGCTTCGGACATGGAACGGTCCGTTCTGAAATTTGTTTTGCCCCTGAATTAGAACGTCGGTACATGACCCAGTCTCAGGGTGTGTCTGAAATGAATTCCGAATTCACACAGCCGCCCAGAATCAATCAAGTTCAAATTCCGAGGTTCAGCTGCACAACATTGACCTGCCTTTACAACTGGACTGCGGGGACGGTGAAATCAGCCACTGACTGGCTGGCTGGTCCAGCCATCTTGGTTAGGCGTTTGCCGCTGGCTCTGGGTCAGTTATCTGTGCAGGCCAAGGCAAGTTCACCAAACGCGTTCGCCAAACTGTTGTCCACGCGGGGTCTCGTTTTTGAGATGATTCATCTCTTAGCTGAGGGGCGTGGCTTAAACAGAAGAAACCAAGTCCGATTTGTCGTGTGGTTTTGCGTTAGAGCGTTGCTCTGGTGCGGGTGGCTCACATGACGATCGATGCTCACAGGACGCTGTTGGATGGATATTTTTAGTCTAAGGCCACTCGTACCAGCGCAACACTCCGAGGCACTGTCATGACATCCAGTTTGATCATAGCCTTCATAGACGTTCAGGTATTAAGGTAGATAAATTGACCCAGATCTACGTGAAGGCTCTTAGGCTTTGGAAGATAAATATTTGAGGTCATATTGAGACACTGAGGTCTTAAGCTAAGAGTCACTTCTATAGTGACTATAAATCTATAGAAAACTCAAGGGGAGACGTGTGAGACTGCTGAGTTCTTTATCTCAGGAGACACGTTTGGGCAGCAGGAGACCTACCCCCAAGCCTCTCAGCTCTCTTTCCATTCGGTCCCATCACTGCCTAGGAGAAACTACCGAGATATTGAGGCGATCTCCCTGCAAATTTCTCATTCTCGTGCAATACATTTTCTTATCCTAAAGCTTGTAAACAGTCATTTGGTTTCATCAGTGGTTAGCTACGGCTGCGAGCTACTTAACTCAAACATCTACATGTATTCCCCAACACACACCTTGGGCTTTATTTTTATTCCGTTTTTTTAAAACACTGTTACTCAGGGATACGTAGGGGTGTATCATGTTTAATTCGCACTTTTTTTAACCGTTCCCAACGATCTACCCAGTCCACATCCAGACCTGCCGGGCCCTGATGGTCATATCCGTGCTGATGGGCTTCATTGGCATCATCGTGAGCGTGGTGGGCATGAAGTGCACCAGGGTCGGCGACAACAACCCCGCCACCAAAACCAAGATCGCCATGGCTGGAGGCGGACTCTTCCTACTCGCAGGTAACATCCACTGAGCAGTACGGCAAACAGAAGATGTTTTTTTTTTTAGCTGCTCTCCTGGTGAATCATGCTGATTAGCAGACGTTCTGATAACTGCTCGCGCTTTCTGAGCAGCCGCAACGTAAGCCAGGAAATGAGTCTAGCTGGTAAACAATTGCCCTAATTACGGTTCATCTCAGATCGTGATTGTCAGCGCTAGCTTACGGCCTCGCTGACACGTAGCTGTAAACAGGATGCGCCTGGATATCTGTGCCCTTGCTCATTTCTGTCTTTCTGCTAGGGCTCTGCACGCTGGTGTCCGTGTCCTGGTATGCCACGCAGGTCTCCTACCACTTTTTCGACCCGAACACACCTGCTAACGCCAAGTGAGTGATCCTGATTTACAGCCGCGTTTGGTGGTCATCAGCAAACAATGTGGAAGAGTCACAGCCGGTGATTCTGGTTTTTATGTTCGGTTATTAAGTATCACGGCTACTAAATATCGTGTCAGAACTGATACAGTTTTACAGTCCAAGCAGTTGTGGGACCCAACTGTGGCAGCTTGGCAGAGGTGGGATTGGAACCCTGGACATTCTGGTCCAGAGTCCAGTACCTTAACCGCTTGGCTACCACAGTGCCGGTTTTTGATTAGTAAATCCAGATTTGTTTCTCTTGGAGGCATTTCTGAATATCCAAAGTTGCAAATCGGTATATTTATTATACAGTGTTTTGTCATGATCAACCCATTAACGTACATACATGGATGGATAATCCCGCTCTGGGGTGTACTGACTATTTTTGGAGTTGGTACAATTTATCATTTAAAATAGATTTTAGTTTAAAATGTAAAAAAAAAAAACCTTATAAATGTATTGCCTGAATGTTCAGGTCTATATTTTTAGATATAATGATGTAAATATATAGTTGTGGCTATATGCTTGTGTTGATGTTTATGAGGAATCTGGCAACCTTTCAGCACGCCATACCAACGACACTTTCAGCGTTGCAAACTTTAGCATATTTAGCGACTATTCAGACCCCTCTAGCGACTTTTTAAAAAAGCGAATAGCGACAAATCTAGCGACTTTTTCTGGTAGTTTTTGATACTTTTGGAGACTCGGACGTGAACGCGCATATGTCCTGCATAAAAGCACTCACTACTGCCACAGTACGGTATCTGCAATCAGAGCAGGAGAGCCACACCACTCCGCTTCCGGACTACAAATGAATTGCGCATGCTCAAAGCCAAAGCTTTCGCTCATTCCACCCTGGCTTTCAGAGCGAGATGTCAATGGTTTTTTTTCAGTGTTACGTAAAAAAATAATAAGTAATTCTGCCAGGGTCTCTTTTCAGATCACTTTGCCGGTCCCAAGCCCGGATAAAAGAGGAGGGTTCGGCCCCACATAACAGTCTTTTGGTTAAATTTGATATTCTAACATTTAACAATACAGGATAAAATTGATTTAAATAATGTGGGTCTGATAATGCATTAAAATCATGTTATTTTAGCCTATTGAGGGTCTATTTCAATGACAAGAAAATCAATAACAAACCAATAATCAATACACTAATTTTTATTTGTAGTTCTAAACGTGTTTAGGGTGTTTTTTTTAACTTACTTTTTGTGTCTCTTACGATGTTATTCCTCTCTTAAACGCAAATGGACCCTTATGCAATTTTTTATGTAAGCCTATAGAGACTTTTCTTAGTGAGGATTTGGCAACACCGGACACATCGCGTCTTCATAACAACTCCAGACTTGGAAAGGTAACGCCAGTAGCTCGTGTCATTTGAGCTGGACCTGTAATCGTGAAAATAAATTATATTGCTCTGAAAGGCGTCATAAACTTGTATAAAGCAGGAACTAACTTTGGTTTTATGATAATGGGACATTAATGTTAGCTGTCATAGCTAAGTGACCTGGGACGTTCATTAGTCACACATTCACACAGCGACCAACAATGGTCACGTTTGATGCCTTTACTTTACGTTTTATTGTTGAAACCAAACTGACAGATGATACTGATCACGTGCAGGGAGAGCACTTGACATGGAGGTGAGGGAGAAATCGCAACAGTTTAACGTACAGACTCCCGTTAACGTCCAGATACGTAACAACACCTGTCCTACAGCCACGGTTGCCAAATCCTCAGTAAGAAAAGTCGTTAAAGGTTTATCTAGGCCCCATTTGCGGTCCATTTAATGGACGCTGTAGAAGAGGGGAATAACATCGTGGGAGAGACAAAAAGTAAGTAAACCCTAAACATGTTTAGGACTACAAATAAAAATTATTGTATTGATTCTTGGTTTGATATTCTATTTTTTGTCAATTAAATAGGCTAAAATAAACCTGCTTTTTTATCCGGGCTTGGGACCGGCATTGTGACCTTGAATAGAGACACTGACAGAATTACTTATTGTTTTTTTTACATCACATTTAAGAAACATTTACATATCGCTCTGAAAGCCAGGGTAGAATCAGCGCCAATTGAGCATGCGCATGCGCATCCGAAAGCGGAGTGTTGTGGATCTCCTGCTCCTGCAGATACTGTGCGCTGCTCGTTAAAGACAGTAAGTGCAGAACGATATGCGCTTTCAAAAAGTCTCCAACAACACCAGAAAAAGTCGCTAGATTTGTCGCTAGTCGCTTACATAAAAAAGTCGCTGAGTTGGCAACATCGGTCGCTATAGGTTTACCTAAAAGTCGCTAGAAGTCGCTAAATGACGTCATGGCCTAATTTGCACAAGGGTCCGTTTGCATTTAAGAGAGGAATAACGTCGTGGGAGAGACAAAATGTAAGTAAAAAACACCCTAAACATGTTTAGAACTACAAATAAAAATTCTTGTATTGATTATTGGTTTGTTATTTATTTTCTTGTCATTGAAATAGGCCACCAATAGGCTAAAATAACATGACTTTAATGCATTATCAGACCCACATTATATAAATGTTGTCCTGTATTGTTAAAATTGAGAATTAAATATCATATTTAATCAAAAGATTGTTGTGTGGGGCCGAACCCTCCTCTTTTATCCGGGCCTACGACCGGCAAAGTGACCTGAAAAGAGACCCTGGCAGAATTATTTCTTATTTCTTTTTACATCACACTGAAGAAACATTTACCTCTCGCTCTGAAAGCCAGGGTGGGATCAGCGATAGCGTTGGCTTTGAACATGCGCAATTCATTTGTAGTCCGGAAGCAGAGTTTTGTGGTTCTCCCGCTTTTCCAGATACTCTGCTGTGAGAGTAGTGGGTGCTTTGGGACGGGGGGGGGGGCTCACGGGAAAAACGCTGCTGGTTGAGGACAGTCATTGCAGAACGATGTGCGCTGTCATGTCTGAGTGTCCAGAAGTCTCCAACAACATCAAAAAAAGTCGCCAGATTTGTCAAGACAAAGCCTACCCGACAAAGTTGTCAACCCTTTTGCAGTAGAGAGTATTTTCCTACATAAACAAGTGCACTTCTTTAGCTTCCAAACGTTTTAAAACGTAAATAGGCATTGCAAGTGACATGCGTTATGTGTCATAAACATTCCTCATTCATTTGCCATGCTGTGCTCCCAATGCTGTACATATGCGCTACCTCTAGGGGGCATCACCCCTCTTTAAGAACCACTGATTTACAGACAGGGTAGGAATGGGTGTGGCCAAAGACAGCTGTTTTTTTTGACTGTGCAATGTACATACAAGCATCTCTTGTAAATGATTTCCTCACTTGATTCCAGGTACGAGTTTGGCTCCGCCCTGTTTGTTGGCTGGGCTGCAGCCTGCTTGACCATCCTGGGAGGCTCCTTCCTCTGCTGCTCCTGCCTTAACGAGGACCGGAGAGGGCAGCAGTACTACCGGCAATCACAACCCTCGTCTACCAGGGAGTACGTCTAACAACACAACCATGTCAATCCAAGAAACAAAAAAAAGCTAACTTTAAAGAGTGATGGGCACAAGAGACAGAGCTCCCCCCCTTAATTTACACTGCACATCGTCAGTTTTCTGGTTATCGCTCTTTAGTTGCGTGGCAGAAGGGCAAATGTGCTGCACCTTTTCCCCAGCATTCCTCTACGCCCTTATGTAAAAGCGACGCAAAACAGGCTGCGTTTCACTGTTTCACTTTTTAACCTCGTAGAAGAGAGAGAAGCTCAAACGTAACTAAAAAAGGTAGGAAGTAAAGAGAAAACAAACGAGTTACATAGATTAAAAACAAATTCATAGTACTGTAGTAGAGGTAATGAATTTGGACCCCTTGGTTTTTTTCACAGATAAATAAATATGTATGTACAGGGTGAGTCAAAAGTCACAGGACATGTCCCGAGCTGCATCATGGACTTTTCACTGTTTCACTATAGATATATGTGTGTGTGTGTGTGTGTGTGTGTATACACAGTTGAACAGTTGAATCCGGTTAATGGGACCAGCCGCTTATTAGGAGTATAAAAGTACCGAAACAAATCCTATTATATACGTGTCATTTTATTCGCTTACTTGGATGAAAATTCCATTTAATCGGAACAAAGAACGTGAGAGAGAGATTAAAAAAAAGAAGCCACTTAGCCACTGCAAAGCAGGTCACCGAGATATGGGAGGATTTTTGGGATCCCCGGGAGAATTGATGCTTTTATCAAAGGTCAGGAAATCCGAAAAAGTTGTGTTGACAAGAGCAAAACCAAGGCGTCAGATCCCTCTGGATAAGCTCTTCAAACGTTGACTGGAATTGAGTAAGAACTTGTTTTTTTTTTTACAGTATTATGCTTCGCATGCTGAGTATCCATTATTAGGACCAAAACGATCGTGTCCCGATGTGGTCCGATTAACCGGATTCGACTGCAATAGGCTTCGAATTGTGATTCTTACTCGTGATCTCCTTTTCTCTTAGGTAAACCTGTAATGATCATTACGGAATACATGGAGAATGGCTCTCTGGATTCATTCCTAAGGGTGGGTACATATAATCGTTGTTTTATGGAAAAACCGAGAAGCGCTTGCATGTATCTACAAAGCCTTTTGAACTAGAGCATCCTGCCTAGTGCAAAGGAAGCACAGAAGCTGTGAAAAACAGGCTGTGAATCCATCTTTATGCAGTCTCTTATGCTACACACTCGTGGTAAGGACTTTTTTGTGACACTTCAATTCATGTCTCCGAACAGAGGAACGATGGCCAGTTCACCATCATTCAGCTGGTTGGGATCCTCCGGGGCATTGCGGCTGGCATGACGTACCTTTCGGATCTTGGGTACGTCCATCGGGACCTGGCTGCCAGGAACATACTGGTCAACAGTAACCTGGTGTGCAAGGTTTCAGACTTTGGGCTGTCCCGGGTGCTGGAGGATGACCCAGACGCAGCCTACACCACCACTGTGAGTTTCTGTTTGCAATGCGTACCGATCTGGCATGAAAGTATGGAGTATGTACAGTCTTACGCAATTGATATAAGACAAATTGTTTACAAATGTGACTGTAGTAGCCTAGCCGTTAAGGTACTGGGCTCCGGACCGGATGGTCCAGGGTTCAAATCCCACCTCTGCCAAGCTGCAACATTGAGTCCATTAAGCAAGGCCCTTAATCTACCATTGCTTGAATTGTAAGACTGTATCTGTTGTAAGTCGCTCCGGATAAGGGCGTGTGCTAAATGCTGTAAATGTAAAGGAGTGGAGCGGACGCTCTGCTGAACGTGGATGATGTGGGCACAACGGCCCCGGAGTGCATGAGAACACTAACAGATATTTGTCCAGTTAAGATGCCGAAGAGGCTTGAATCCAAATCTCAACCAAGGATATGGAAGTTATTATTTTCCTCTTCTTTTTTTTTTTGGAGTGTCAGGGAGGAAAAATTCCAATCCGCTGGACGGCCCCGGAGGCCATTGCGTTCCGCAAATTCTCCTCATCCAGCGATGTGTGGAGTTACGGTGTGGTGATGTGGGAGGTGATGTCCTACGGAGAGCGACCGTACTGGAACCTCACCAACAGAGACGTGAGTCATTCCCACTATACCAGTCTTAAAACCAGTAAGCGTATCACTTATGTGTGTTATCTGGTTACCTGTGTTATTCGAAATGTTACAAATCGAATCCTAATACTGAGAGCTCCTTCAAGGACCTCCCACTGAGGACTGATTTTAAAATCTATTTTGTTTGAAAATCTATTTTGGCATTTCTTTTATTACTAACGTAATTATTATTGTTGATTTAAATGATATTATTTACTCAGTTGAACTATTTCTGTAATATACTTTTAAATATTTACTCAATTAACATCTAGGCCACCCATTCAGGACGGGTCCCTTTTTGAGGCTTGGCCCTCCCAAGGTTTCTTCCTTCTACTTTCAGGGAGTTTTTCCTTTCCGCTGTCGCCCTAGGCTTGCTCAAATCGGGATTGGCCTTTTAAGATAAAATAAGATTGTAAAGCTCCTTTGAGACGATGCTCCGTTGTAAAAAGCGCTATAGAATTTGAAGTGAAGAGAGAAATCTTTTTTTCTTTGAATTTTTTTTTTCAGATTTGCACGGGGCGCTGGGTCTACAGCTATTGTTGTTACATTTTTTAGCGTTTAGCGACAACCCCTACGTACTGGTAGCACTGCATGACGCACTGTAAACCCGGTGCCAGGAACTGATCTATAATAAAGGCACGCGCTCCGCATGTAAACCACCGCGCTCATAGACGGTAGCGACGTCTCGTTTCCATTCGGACGCCGTTTGCTTCATTTCATTATCTGTCAGGCGCTTCTTGTCTACAAAAGATTAATGTGCAGTAACGCTAATTTGTATTATTCCACTCAAAGACTGAGACTGTGCTCGAGGATGTCACCGAATCTAATTAGGCTTCAGTGCCAGTGGAATCAAATTATTCTGTCAAATGGGAACGGAGCCACTGGTTTCGTCTCCGTCCAGGGTGGGTTTCCAAAATAGAGTCCGGGACCCACCACGACGCTCGCTTGGACGAAGCAAGTGACTGACGGCGAACGGATGAACAGAGTCGCTGATATGAATAATGACACGTTTATTTGGGGCCTTTTTTTTTGCGTTCCTTCCATACTGGAATCTATTAGTTTGCAAGAATAGAACCCATTCCAAAGCAGACCACAATAAAATGACTGATAACAGGTCCACAAAGAAATCTATTACAAATTACACCGACAGCCATGAAGTCTACACGCTCTAGTACGCACATATTGCATACACTACTGTGCAAAAGTTTGAGGCCACCATTAGATTTGTTGCTTGAGCAACAGTATAGTGGCCATACATAACATTCCCGTCGACTGGACCCATAAATTCAACTTGGATATCCAACTGATCTTCATTTCAATCTTTGCGAGCGTTAACATATCATAGCTTTTATGCCCCGTTCCCCTTCTGAAAAAGTGGTTTACTCCTGATCCAGCCTCTTCGGACGTGTTTGCACAAGTGCACTTTGTGTTGTGTATTGTGTTGTTGTTCTATGTAGCACCTTTGGTCCTGGAGGAACGTTGTTTCGTTTCACTGTTTACTGTACTGTATATGGTTGAAATGACAATAAAGACTACTTGACTTGACTTGACTACTTGACTGTAGAAGGTGCCGGATTTGCTTTGCTCGGGTATCTCAGGCAAGGTCAAACTAATTATTGCACACAAATGCCCTGTTTTTTTTCTGGTCACATTCCAATAAAGAGACCATTCTACATGGTCTAATGGTGGCCTAAGACTTTTGCACAGTACTGTGTATATATAGCTTGTTGTTGCCCATGCTCTTGTTTCGATGTCGCAGGTAATAAAGTCGGTAGAAGAAGGCTACAGGCTTCCAGCGCCCATGGGCTGCCCTGCTGCACTCCACACCCTCATGCTGGACTGCTGGCAGAAGGAGCGCAGCGATAGGCCCAGGTTCTGCCAGATCGTCACGGTCTTGGACAAGCTTATCCGCAACCCAGAGAACCTCAAGTCAATGGACACGTTGTGCAGGTAGGGAGCCGCCGATCGATACCGCGGCCTTGGCGGGGATTTGCTCGACAAATGCACTCTGCTCGTGTCAGATATGATCCCTCACCGAAGGCACGCAAAGTTCAGTTCAGAAAGTTTGCGCCCCGAAGCACCGAGGAACAAGGCTAGTTGTCTTAAGGCAGGCGGGCCGAAATGCGAGCGTACATTTTCCAATAAGTCCATCTCAAATAGATGTGTTCTGTGTTAAATAAAAGAGCTCGGTGCTATATTGACATTGATCCGCGCCGAATCAAAGGACTGTCTGCGCGCGCCAGTGGAGGGGGGAGTCCGGGGTGGCATTTACAATTGGACTTGGATAAATTGCTCGGGTCGGGGTGCAGGTGCCAGGGAGTTACTGGTGCATATCACGATGGGGAGAACAAAGTGATGATTTCATCCCTGTATTAATCTACCCAAAACCAGGCATCCCGCAATCAGGTCTTACCTCCCGCACTTCTCCATCATTTCATCTCGGATTGATTTTCTGCCTGAGCTGGTTACATTTCAAAGGTTGCCCTCGTTCCCTCTCGCACTCTGCCTCTCTACCTCTTTCTCTCTCTCTCTCTCTCTCTCTCTCTCTCTCGCGCTGTCTCTCCATTTTCAGACCGAACACGACTTTGATGAACAGAACCATTCCTGATTTCACTAGCTGCAGATCGGTGAACGAGTGGCTGGACACCATCAAGATGGGCCGCTACAAAGACCACTTTGCGGCAGGGGGTTACCACACGCTCGCTCACGTGATGAGCATGAATCACCAGTAAGTTGGAATCGCTAAAATATTCCGAGCCCCTTGGCCCTTTTTTTTTTTTAAGAACGTTTGTTGGAAAACTACGTACGCATTCAGATCTTTCGCTCTTTGTGAGTTTCCGTGATGTTTCCACAACTAGACTGAAGTGAAACCTTCAAACTGAATTGATCGTACGTGTATCGAAGGTCCCACAGTTCAGACAGGCTGAAAACCATGCCATAAAGTCCAAGGAACTCTCCGGAGACTTGCGTACTGAATTTTGGAGGCATGGGTCTCGCCAAAACCATTTCTAAAGGCTTTCTTGGGCTGATGTGTCCACTGACACATGCAACCCGGGCATTGAATCGCATGAGGAGGAATACGATAAACTGTCCCGAGGCTCAAAGCCTGTTATTTTAGCCAAGGAGCTAAAACGAGTACCAAACTGAACTGGCTTGAATATTTAAGATCAGTAAGTCGAGTCAGTTTTGCACATCCTTTTTAGTCATGCTTGTTTGTCAATGTCCATTTTCAGTTATCAATTAACCTAACAAGCATGTCTTTGGACTGAGGGAGGAAACCAGAGTACCCTGAGTAAACCCATGCAGACACGGGGAGAACATGCAGACTCCACACAGAAAGGACACAGGTCGCTCCACCCTGGGATTGAACCCGGGACCTTCTCGTTGTGAGGCAGCGGTGCCGCCCCACCGAGTCACTGTACCGCCCCTTTTTTAGTCATGCAGACCTTATGTATAGCGTATCTGCTAGCCTGACTGTGCCAGGCTAATGCTTTTTGGTGTTAACCTGCCCCATTTTCATTCATTCTTGGCCGGCGGTTACCTTTTCATGCTCCCAGCAGCGCGGCGTGATTCGGGTTCTCCTGTCTCTCCTCACAGGGACTTTCACAAGCTGGGGGTCACGCTGATGGGCCATCAGAAGAAGATCATGACCAGCGTTCAGGTTATGCGAGCGCAGGTGCTAAACCAGAGCGTGCCCTCCGTGCACGTATAATCACCAACAGCAGCCTCCAAGAGCGGCCCTCGGCTTCGATATAAATACACATCCATCTGTTTTCAGGTCGTGTGCTCCGAACTCTCACCGACTCTTCTTTCGAAAATTTCGGGAAGGATGTCGAGGACTTCCTAAGCACTGGATATTTTTTTACAGGGGAGTCCTCGGATCGTTATCAGCTCTTTTTTCCCCCCGAATATTCTCTCGGACTTCATGTCGTCTTTTTTTTTCTTGGGGGGTTTGGGGGGGGGTTAAATAGATGGACTGCCTTAAACAAGACAGATAACTTAAATATTGGTGTATATGAAGGATTTTATGGACATTTACAGTATTGTATAAAGATTGTTAAACGGGGGTCGGTGAGATTCTGTTGATAGGGGACGTTTGGAGAGATAGCTACGCATCACGGAAACTATGAATTTGGAAGGTTTCAGGTCTCTGAGCAAAGCTGTGCACGTGTAATATAAAAAAAAATTAAGATAAAAAAAAAAGGAGTTCCAGTATCAAGGAGAGCTTAAGTTAAATGGTTAAGTAATATAAAAGATATGTATTATTGATGCTTTTTAAATTTGACCCCTATTGGACCATATGAGAGAAATGATATTCCATAAGCATTTGCCATGAATTCCTTTGGACGTCTCGTAAACCGATTAACGACACGTGCATGATCCACTCAAAGGTCATTTCTGACATTTCTTCTTCAGCTTGTAAGAAGGTGGAATAAGTATTAGTTTCTGTCTGCTGATTCAAAATAATGAAAGAGTGCAGAGCTGGAACAGTCCTCAAAAGCAATTTGAAACCTGTCCTCTTGTGCCAGAAGAGCCTGCTTATTAAACTACAATTCAGATACAGCGACGAAACAAGAGATAAGCCCGTGTCCCGCTTCCACACTAATCTTTAGGCGTAATATAAGATCATCAGTCTGGTTCTATCCGTGTTCGTGAAGCTGAAGAGTCCGGACTCTTTGTCGGGCATTAGCATTGAGATGAAAGACTTCTGTCTGGACAGTTATGCGTAGTCGGGATCGAGCTTTTTGACGAAATAATGATTCGTGCGTAATGATTCGCATATTTATGATGTTCCCTTTCCAGTTCGAAAAGCGAGTCTCTCCAATAGCGGGGTTCGACTCGAGGGCTTCTCTCTGAAACCCCATTTGAGACATACAGTGCTGTCCAAAAGTTTTAGGCCACCCTTAGATGTATTGCTTTCATAATGCCATACCGTATAGAGGAGCATCTGATAACTGACTTTCAGTTGAATCTTTGTAAGCTTTAGCATGGATATTCCTTCTGAAAGCATGGGTTCTTGGCTGCTACCCATTCCAAAAGCATTCCTGTTCAAGCTTCTAGCGGGCAGTGTAAGGGGAGGTCACACTGAACAGGTACCCCTGCAGCCTATAGAAGCTGTTTTTTAATACTGCATACACACGCCCTGTATTCTCGGGCCGTATTCTAACACCGAGACTAACACAGGATCACATATGGTCATTAGATAATTCCTGAAACAATGCTAGAGCTAATCTATAATATGGAGGCCTAAGACCTTTGCACAGTACTATAAAATACATCCACAAGCGTGCTGACATATGGCTGCAGCGGCAATAAAAATGAGGTACCAAGCACCTCCTACTAAACACAGCGACTCTCAATGCAAAGGTACATGGGTTTCCACTTTCAGCAAGGAGCTCCTCATTTCTGCTCTGCCCCCAAACAAAGTGCTTTAAGAAATGGTTTGCCAGCTCTGATGGAGAACTTGGCCGGCTCGCACACAGCCCTGGCATTAATGCCGTCAGACACCTTTCCCAACAGTGGGCTTATTGTCCAACAGCAGTTGTTCCGAAAAAACAACCTCCGTGCTAATATCCTAAATGGATCAAAGACCACAAACCTTTGCCAATGGCGTATTCTTTAGATAACCTAAATTATCATAATAAATCCATCCTTCCACTATCTTCCGCTTAATCCACACAGGGTCGCGACCCAACCGGTGCCCACCCGTCAACCCCGGGCGCAAACCTAGACGGGGAACCGATCCATTGTGGGGCACATACACAGTCGCACACTAAGGGCCACGATGCAAAAAAGGTCACCACGTGCATCGTGGAGTGGGATGACTCTTTCTGCTGTTGCATTTTTCAAACACCAGAGGTCAGAATCCTGTACACGAAGCCTGAATGAGTGAATGTCTTCATTGTCTTTATTATTTTCCATTAAGGAAACTGGCTTGTTTGTTTACTTTGTTTAGGTAAGATAACGTGGTGTTATTGAAATTTGGATAAACTGTTACAATGTTGTCGGAGTAGTTAAGTACTTAAAACTCCTCATTTCTTTTAATTGCAGCAGACTGCCAATCAATTTTGTTGACATTTTTTGGACCCATTATTTGAACTGCTATTTTTCAGAAACAAACAAAAAAAAAAGGCGCTTTCACTCGGTTAGCCAAGTTATTGCGGAGCTACGATAGAACACTTTGTTTACAATTTTCTAGCCATTTCTGTCAAATGCGGGAGACGAGAGTTGCAATGATGAAAAACATATGCAAGAATATATAAAAGAACAAAGTCAGCTTTACAGTTTTGCATTATCTTCCCATAGCTAAACTCAACGGCCAAACTGGGACGGCCTAGGGCGACAGTGGAAAGGAAAATCTCCCTAAACCATATAAGATCACAAAGGGACACGACCTGCTCGGGCGGGCCTAGATGTTATATTTAAGAATTAATTTAATCGAATGAATACGTTTATAGCAATGGTTTCAATAAATGTAAGCTAAACAAAAATGAACAGAGACCATATTTTTGAAATAAAATAACGCAAATAAAATGATAATATGCAGATTATTAAGTCAGAGATAAAGTAATATAATGAAGAGTGTAATAAAAAGAGACTATAAAACACGACGAGAAGACGCTACGACATAAACTAGGGGAACAAAAAAGAGAAATAAGAAATGTTAGCGGACGGTATGGTTACTCATTAGTATTCACGCCATGCTATAAAAGCTAACCTCTACCGCACTGTTCGTGGACATCCATATGATAAATTGGTCTTTCCTACTGACCAATTTATTCAGTCTTAAGAGGCGAGTGCTTGTTTGGAAACCCACCTCCCCGTGACGCTAAGATCAAACATTTCAGGCATGGTTTATGTATGTTGTATATGTACGTTGCTACCATTATTTCCCCAGTGCCCCGCGTTCCAGGTTAGGCCCTCGCTCCCCGTCTGTGATCCCGGACTGCGGTTTGTTCTGGACCGTGGTCGGTTCTAATTCGCCGTGATTATGCCACACCTGGAGCGGGTGGAAAAAGGGTTTGCTGCAATAAAATCCCAAACCGGTCATCAGTGTGAATACGAGACGGTCGTACGGCTGGTATTATCTTTGTGTGGCTTGTTCGTGTGTACATAAAGAAAACAAATGTAGAACTCCTTTCTGTACGTTTTTTTTTTTTTTTTCTCAAAGAGCAATACTCTTCTGTACGCACCGTGTCGGCGTGTGCAAATAAAGATCTGACACTGCCATCAGCGCTTTGTTCCGTGCATTAATGGCTCTATTTAGAATAGAGGAACACCGTAATCCTCGATTTTGCAACCTAACACCGGGACACGGTGTCCCGCTTCCAATTTTCAGCTGTCTGTCTTCCTCAGTGGTGGAAGCCCGTGCCATGCTGTCGTGTCGACAAACAGCTCCGCATCTGGGGACAAGGCTGACCTCAGCCCCTCGGCTTCTTTATTCTACTACAGGTGTGCCTTTAAACCAGAAGGGATGTTCGAAAATAGAACAGCGAAAAGGTCAGTGAAGAGACGAGCTAATTACGTATCTTTGGATTTCGTTTGCGCAGACTTTACCTTAGGCACTACAGGAAACCCTTTACCTTTAGACAAGGCCGGATTAGGGTTTATCCCTCTACTGGGCTGGCCTTCACCCCTACACGTTACGACTTCCTGACCAAAGGAGCTGAGGTGAGCTGCCAACTAGCGCCCAAACACCAAGTGTGCTTTCCACAGGCCCTTCGAACCCCGTCCTTTCACAAAGCACACACCAGATTGTATTCAGGTGCCACATGTGCCGATCAGCAGCACCACTATATGTTTAAAACAGAGCTCTGTCATTTCTGCAACTAAAAGGAGCCAAATCAGAAAAACGGGCTCAAGATCATCAAGGTGACAGTGAGACATAGACAAGGAAGTCTCGGAACATAGCAAGCAAATACAAAGTATAACGGCCCAAGTGAGACCAAGATCGTAAAGCGTTTGAGACCAAGACGAGACTAGAGCTGCATACATGTGAGTGTTGAGACTTAACAAGAAGGAAAGCAAAAACTTCAACAAAAGTTTATGTTTAAAATCACTACAAGGTCAAATGGAGTCCAAGACCAAGCAACTAGTTTTCAGATGAGTTTAGAGCTATGATCCTCTCTTCTTCTTCTTCTTCTTTCCTCGCGGTTCAAGTCCCGCTCATACCCACGATGACGCGACGAGGGAATACTATGACCATTGCCTGTCGTCAAAGACCACACACACACACACACACACACACGATGCCAAGTTAGAGACACCAATTAACCTAACACGCATGTCTTTGGACTATAAAAGGAAACCGGAGTACCCGGAGTAAACCCACGCAAACACGGGGAACCAGGCCGCTCCACTCTGGGACTGAACCCGGGACCTTCTTGCTGTGAGGCAGCGGTGCTACCCACCGAACCACCGTGCTGCCCTTTAGAGCTATGATCCTATTAGAGTATAATTAGTCCAAGACCAAGATTAAAATGGGTTTGATACAAAATGAGACCAGGATACAGAAAACTGAACCGGAGTTGAGAACTGACAACTGATTAAGATGGGCAAGACAAAGCCAAGACCTAACTCCAACCGATTTAATACTGGTTCAGAACTATGGCCCTGCTAGTTACTGGTATATAGAAGACTACTACTGGTATATTAAAGACTACTATCCAAGACCAGGTGAAGCTCTAAAAACACCAACAATAAAACAAGCCCTTTCTGAAGCGCATCACGATTAAGCTCACATTTAAGCAGGTTAAACATTACGGCACATTCTTTTTTTCTCTGAGCTGATATCTGAATAGAAGCACTCTCTGTGAACTTCCTCAAACACAGTGACATTCAGAGAACAAAGCAAAGGCGAAGGAAAGCTCCTTTATGTTCGGTTAAACGTTATTTGATATGCACAATGCACAGTGGATAAATACAGAAATGAATTATGCATCTGTGAGCAGAGCAGTTGTTGTGCTGGATGGTAGGAAGGTGAACCAGGTGTCCATCTCCAGCTGTCTTAGCTGTACGCTACACGCATAGTGCTTGGATTTCAGCGTAAACGAGACAACATCATTTCAGAGGGAGCTTCCTTCTCGCAGCTCGGCCATACCGGGCTTGTGCACAGCAGGTGAGATTGTTGCCACACGAACGATGACTTCCGAATCTTTTTTGGACACTTCCGCAGTTTCCCGGAGCTCGTTTAAAAGCTTCTGTACTGGACAAAGATTACAGTGCAACCTCTGAATCTCTTCAGTCAAACATTTGGTACATCAAGCAATCAATTCGAATTTTGTTGGCCCTCAAATGGGCACCCTAAGCGAAACCCTCAATGGTGCGACCTTCTAAAGATGATGTGCATAGTCCTGTTGGTGATGATCGTGCACCAGTATGGTATGTCAACATAAATCCCCCAAAAAGAAGAACAAGGACACAATCGTAGGAAAAAAAAAATATATATATATATATATATATACACATACATACATATACACACACACACACACACACACACACACACACACAGTTCCCTCGCCACTTCGCGGGTTTACCTTTTGCGAACTCGGTGCATCGTGTGTTTTCAAAAAATATGAATAGAAAATATATTTATATATATTAATATAGATTTCTGCTGTTTCGTGGGTTTTTGCGGAACTCGATCTGCACGTGTGGTATAGCTAACGTATACATATACATGTATTTGATCAACTTTTATATTTAAAAAAAATCACAACATTTATTTAAAAAATTATTACAAATATTTACTCTAGCAATAAAGGAATGTTCTAAATCCTAAAATAGGACGATTTACAGTAAACAGCGTATTTACTCAGCGGATGAAT
>JAUZST010056875.1:0-23858 GCA_034779995.1 Parotocinclus haroldoi | reverse complement strand
CACACACACACACACACACACACACACACACACACACACACACACACACACACACACACACACACACACACAGGTGTGTGCTGGACTAAAGCGAGCACCGGAGGCCAGCGCTCTCATTTATCACTTTGTTGCGATAATCTGTCCTAAACACAGCCCTGGGCTCACAGATAAACTGTACAGCCGAGCCGGGCCTCGTATCCTCGTATCTCTCGCCCTGTCCTCATTGCTTCTCTCTCGACGCCCTTGCCCGGCTGCTCCCTGGCACGGCGGGTTAGCGTTGGCAGCAGCGTGACAGAGGGGAAGCGAGCGAGAGGAAGTGGGAGAGCCCAGGCAACAAAACAAGACGGCATAGTGGCGTGAAGGTTATGACTTTGAGTCTGCTTCTGTGGCTCTGGCCGGGGAACTGCGCAGACAGAACAACACAAAGCTACACACAATCAAACGCAAAGGATAAGCCGGAGGTTCTCTAATACCAACAAACAGCCCCTTCGGGTGTCTGGAACACTGAGATGACAGTCCCGCACGCTCACGGGGCGGCGGGTAAACGGCAAGCTGGGCGACTTGGCTTGAAGCCGCTGACGCCTTGGCATACTTGGCATTGTGTTACGTATCGCCCAGGTTCAGCACGACCTCAGCCCAGAAGACCTGCCGCTCACTAAGGTAGAAATGGAATAAAGCATGCTTTTCTGTGCAATCTCAGATCATTACACATCACTCTGCAAAAGTCTCACGCCAATATTAGAAATGCTGTTTTAGCAATAATGATCATATACAAGAATCAATCCACAGCACTCGTTTGGCACTGATCTTCATTCCAATCTTTGTGAGCTTTAGCTTCTTCACTCCGTTCCCCTCCTCAATAAGTGGTTTCTTGGCTGTTACCCTCCCAGAAAGGCCATTCCTGATCATGCTTCAGACTGTTAGAGTGTCAATGTGGCATCATAATGAAGCTGCCAGATGCTGTTATTGTGTATTATAGCGTGGGGAGAGGAAACACTAAATATTCACCACTGTACGCCCTATACAAGCAGTTTTTCTGTCTTTCATACTGCCGACAAATTTCCCGTATTGTTTGTTTCTATTTAAATAAACGGATCTGTGACCGCTGCTAAAACAGTGCTTGGGAATGGGAATTCGAACGCCTCATCACTCGCACAATTCGAACAGCGATCACTCACTTTCTGTTTTTTTTCACCCCCAAATACGAACAAAAATGTAGACTTTGAATGGCCACTCTAAATAAAGCACTCACTTGTGGCCGTCCAGAAATGAAACACGTAATCCAGTGGCGACAATGCACCAAAACAACTAGAAGCAAGAAGAACAAGAGTGATTACAGTCATATTATCTATATTTATTGTAATTTTTAGCTATTTCGGACACTCCCTCAGTCTCGGCACTGTCGCCCCAGTGATGAGAAGAAACTGAAACTGCATTCACCTCAGCCACTATCAAGTCTTACTTTACATTCACACATTTCATGTCTTTATATTTGCCTTATTTCATGCATTTGGTGATTATTATTATCGTATCGCATTCCTTTGTGTTACGTATGCTTTTAGTCATTAGATAAACACAAATATAAAGGTTAAAAACAACCAGCTGGGTCTCCGGGACGGAAAGATCCTATTTCCATTACGTCTCATAGTGAGATTTAGATTCTACAGCAAACTGGAACCTGTTAAGTCCAGATTACCATTTAATGTTTTTAACCAGATTAATGTTTTTGCCACTGAGAACAATAAAAATACGACAAATTACTCAACTTAAATTTACTAAATACATAATTGCACTGTCTCTGTTTAAACTTGTTTCTGATATATATACATATAGTAGTGCAGCATCTTTTTTTTTTTAAATCCCAGCGCCACATAAGAGCAGTACGATTTCATTTTCGAATAAATGACCTTGCCCTCTTTGTTTCTAGTCGCTCGGTAGTCCGAGTTTATTTTGCTGATTATCTTAAAATGTCGTTAATTAGTCTAACACTAATGTAGACCGGGGGTGCCCACGCATGACAATGTTGTTGTTACTTCTATTCTGGCTTCTTTTAGCGATTATTAGGCATAACTTGTGCATGTAAAAGTAGACGTTTGCTTGGTAACTGCGCTCTAAATGCAGCCTTGGTCCTCTTGGCTGCGACTGCACCACCGTATCCTAACTGCAGTGGATGAGTCACAGGCACAGCGGCACTAAATCTCCCCGTGGTCGCTTGCATGAGGAGACCCACGTCACACCTCCGAGAGTTTCCAGGGCTTCTCCCTCACGCAGAGAAGAGACAGCATGGCCTCCTTACGCTCCAGCCAGAACTCGTATATTCTCTCCAAAACAGAAAAGAGGTGGTAATAATGTGCGATAAAAGCTGCAGGCACGAGGAGACAGCCCAAACCCCTTGGTACGGCACGCAGGAAAACAGACGCATACACTACGCCTCATAGGGGCTGGGATTTGGTAATAGATCTCAGACTGCTGATAAATGATTGGAACGGGTGGAAACACAGTGCACATGCTTCCACCAGAGGTCTTAAGGTTTCCTGCTTTAGCAACAACTCTGAGAAACAAGAGCTTGTGGTATAACGATAAGAATTTTTCATATACCGCCATACCGCAGCAGAGCTGAAACAACAACTGTGACGCTACAGAGAGTAGAGGTGCATCGCGGAACAGCATGCTAGCCAGGTAGCATAACATACACCGTATCCTAGCCTAGCCTAGCCTAGCCTAACAGTCTGATAACAGCTGGCAGATGCTCAGTCGGACTGAAAAACCTAAAACGCAGATGGACGATAAAGAAAGTGAGACCGGAGCCTCAAAAGCATTTTGTGTGGTTGAGATAAAAAAATGTTTTAGAGGAAGTTTAGCACATTCAGGTGGACAGAAGTATTCACCTTGAACCCTTTACTATGAATTACCTTGAGCATTTTTGAGATGTTTCTACACCTTGAGAGGATCCGCCTGTATTAAAGTCAGTTGATTGGACACACCTGTCTGTGTAAGGTCTCACGGCTAACGATGCATATGAGAGCAAAAGGCAGGCGACGAGGAAAGAGAAGTGCCTGTAGAGCTCAGAGTCAGGATTGTGTAGAAGCGCAATCTGCTGCACTGAAAGTTCCCAAGAGTTCCAAAGTGGTGGGTTGCTCTGCCGTAAAGCCCAGATTGGTGGAGTGCTGCAGTGATGGCTGGAGTTTCTCCCGTCTCCCGTCTGCACACAGGATATTTGGAGCTCACCCAGAGTGACCATTGGGTTTTGGTCTCCTCTCTGACCAAGCCTTCTAGTCTTGGTTGTTTTAAACTTCTTCCATTAAATGAAGGTCACTGCGCTCTTGGGAACTTTCGGTGCAGCAGATTTGTTTGCATCTTTCTCCAGATCTGTGCCTCCACACAATCCTGTCTCTGAGCTCTACAGGCAGTTCTTTCCTCATCATGGCTTGTTGTTTTTTTTTTGTTTTCAGATCTGCACCATTAGCTGTGAAACCTTTATACATATACATTTACGGCATTTAGCAGACGCAACTTCCAACTGATACGGTTTTATCACAGGTCAAGCAATGGTTGGTTAAGGGACCCAACTGTGGCAGCTTGGCAGATCTGGGATTTGAACCCTGGACCATTAGGTCCAGAGTCCAGTACTTTAACCGCTAGGCTACCCTAGTCCCGTGTGTCTTTCCAAATCAAGTCTGATAAACTGGACTTTAATTTTTGCACTAGATGCCTTACCGGGTGAAAATCCTTCCGCCAAAATTCTGGTTCCTTCTAATTCATTGCAGTTTGCACAAAAAAACGGTTTCATGCCTACGGATTCCTTCACACAGTGTATTGTGTAACGCTGTGAGGCAAAGTAACCTCGTAGTAATCAAAGCCTTCATGATACACATGATGATGTACTTCTGGCAATAGAATAAGCAAAAAGCACAACGAAGCTCAGGAATGCCAGATAATATAATATGTCGTTACAAACGTGGTACACTTTTGTGGCCGTACCAAGCAGCACTAACAGCTTGTATCGGACTAGAGTTAGGAGGCACGCACGTCTGAGCTGACTGTGTTTGTCAACTCTACATGTGAAATAAAAAAAAAATTTTAAAAAAAAACCTGACCACGGAATCTGTCAGTCTCAATACAGGAGGTGTGTCCACTGTGCCTTTCAATCCCATTCGACTTTGTGTAGCTGCTGTGCTTGTCAGACCCAGTGAAAAGTGCAGCCTTGGTACCTGTCAGTCTTAATGAAGGAGGTGTGTCCACTGTGCCAGTCAGTCCCAGTGGAGGAGGCATGGTCCTCCTGCCTGTCAGTCCAGCACAGGAGACTTGGTCCCTGTGTTCAGTTCCAGTGCGGTAGGAAGGGCATGTGTGCCTCAAGTCTCTATTAAGAACGTGTGACCTCTATACCCGTCGGTCTCATGGAACGAGGCACTGCTTGTGTTCCTGTCAGTCCAAATAAAATAGGCAGGGCATTTGTACCTGTCAGTCTCGGTTGGGGAAAAAAAAAAAAAAAAAAAAAAAAAAAACAGTTGCCAAGGACAACAGACAGACCAAGTCTTAGTGAAGAGGCATGTCCGGGTGCCAGTCCCGTAGAAAGAGGTGAGGCATATTTGCCTGTCAGAATCAGTCTAGCCTGGGTGGGTTACTTTGTGTCAGTGAGACCTAGGGTTTGGGTTAATAGGGTCTGTAAAACAAAACACCTCCAGTGAAACAGCAAAACCAAACCAAATTTCAAGCAGAAACTTTAAATAAACCAAATATTGGAAAAGCTCAGTAATGAGGGAGTTCCAAGCTGAGCCTCGGTTAATATCAGCTGTTATCTAAGTGCATCTGAATGCAGTGGTAGAGCGGGTTGTGTGTAATACTATGTCAAAAACGGAAGGTCTTCCTCATTAAATGATGGATACGTTCCTACCGAAAAGCCTCCAGCGCCGCTCTCTCGGGCAGATGGGGAACCACACGAGCAAACGCGCTCCTGAAGTCGTCCAGCTTCAGGAATCCACGACCTGCAGCAAGAACAAAAAAACTTCGGTTAAGCAATGGTCAGTTGAGATTTTAACTTAAAAGAGACTCTGAACGTGGTCGGCCATAAACGACCTCGACAACCAATCAATGCTGAGCAGAGGAGAGGCTAAAGTTCAGAAGTCCGTCACTCACTCAAACGTTCACTACCTTACAGTTTGTGTGCTCGCGTTTGGCCTAGAGACTCGGTTGATGTGCTTAGAGACTGTTTTTGTGCAAGTTCCTCGTTTGTTTGAGTTTATAATTTTCCTCTACTTGTTTGTAAGTGTATGCGGCTGGCCTATTGTAAGTAGTACGCCCTGCAACCTGTATATTCTCTCTAACCTATACTATAAGAACTATATAAACTGGTTCACGCCTACTCTGAGTCTCTGGCTGTTTTGATCTTGTGTTTTTTTTTCCTAATAATGTCTATTGGTTCCTTTTTTGGCTCCTGTCAAACAAAAGGTCCTTTATAGCAATCCTTTGAAGAGTAAATAGTTTTAACCTACACAGGGTCCTAACAGTACATTCATGCGTTTACTACAATTACTCTGAATTTCCATAAGCAAAAAATCTAAAGGGTATATATATTTTTTTTTTTACAATAAAACGGTGTGAAATTGATATGTAAATGCATCAGAGATACTGCTGGAAACATGAATGATTGTTGATTATTAAAACGTCTTGATTCTGTCGTTTTGTCTTTAAGTCTTGAAGACATAACGAGGGAATTTGAACCTGTTTCTATAGTTACAGGTGCGCGCACACACACACACACACACACACACACACACACACACACACAAGACACACGTGAATCAAGTTTGCTAGAGCCCATGAGAGAAGCAAGCAACACGTTTATAAGTGGACTTGGCAACGGTGCATTGAACGACAACCTTCTGCTCTTTTACTCCCACCTCTGCTCGTGGATCTGCAGCACTGATTGGCTGTTCAGGTGACCAGCTGATAGAAAACAAAATTTTAACTTCTTATAAATATTAAAATATATTAAATCCCAGGGTGGAGCGGCCTGGGTCCTTTCTGTGTGGGTTTACTCCGAGTTCTCCACGTTCCTCCCACAGTCCAAAGACATGCATGTTAGCTTAATTGGTGTCTCTGAACTGGCCCTTAGTGTGTGCCTGTGTATGTGTTTGTGTGTCCTACAACGGATTGGCACCCCATCTGGGGTTGTTCTTGCCCTTGTTGCCGGGTGGGCACCGGCTGGCCCGCAACCCCGTTTGAATTAATGAGTGAATGAATGAATAAATATTAAGACCTGTAATTAAAGTGAACTGACGTTGATCGGTTGGTCGTAAGATATGTTTGAGTTTTGCGCGAATGGCAACTGTGTAACGTTGTATTATTTTAGTCAACATAACTTTAATAAATATTTGAAATGGATTTCTCAGTACAAGGCAATGTGTCATAATTAGCTGTGGTAATCACACACATACAAATCCCAAGCATACACTAGATACAGATTAAGCTGAAAATCATTATATGCTTGGACTGCTTATTGTTTCGGTCGCAATTTATTCTCGTCGGCTTGGTTAACAAGAATGAATAAATGAACAAACAGAAATCCTATAAATCATCCCTGGTTTTGAGAACAAACTAGCTCTCTCTTTGCACTTCTCACTGTGGGGCTGGTGAGTGTTTGTTATTTTGACTGAGTGGGACTGATGGGAACAGAGCACGGTCTCCTAGAGTCGCTGTGAGCATCGGGGAGCTTCTTCATGAGAGCGCCGAGGAGCAGATTTCTGCCACCAAAGGCTTTGATTCACCGGAAATAGCTCCCCTGAGGAGCTTTAGAGTGCTGGCGTCTGAGTCAGGGCTGAACGTGGAATATGTTTAGCACGTCTGCTCAACTGATGAGGGATCAGAGGGATGAGGAGGAACACGGCCCTGCCCATATCAATTTGGAGTACTGACCATAGCACACCATTTATTCCGCCTTCTCTGGAATCAGCAATAATCACAGCATCAACTCAAATCGACTTTCTGTTGCAGGAAAACAAACACCTGCACACAGCTGGAGTGTGTGATATAGACCCACGCTTAGCTGGGGAGGCTTTGGGGAAAATGTCTCAAAATAACTTTTTTTTTTTTTTTTTTAAATAGCCTTTTCGTTTCTGCAAATCTAGAAACGTGCGGTTTAGGGCAGATGAAACAATCAATCCGCAGTGCCTCGTCCTGCGCATTTGTCTTCCGAATCAACTCTGTTTGTCATTTAATTAAACGTTTCATTAGGACTAATGTAAATGTCAACAGGACACCTAAATCCAAACTGTGCATAACATAAGATTTAGCACAGTAACTAAACGGATTCACCTTTGCTGGTGCATGTTTTCGTATGAATATAATCCGTGTTTGTGTCTTTTGCTCACATAAAAGTAATGCATCATGCCAGGCAGACAGATTCACAGCCATCATAACATTTGTTATCCAATCTAATGCTGACCAATCCCACCCTCTCCTGAGGCAAAATTCACACAGGGGGTAACTCAGCACCTCGGACCAGTGCTTAGCTGCCCTTAGCTACGCAGGTTCATAGCATTTGTCTATGATTTGTCAGGCCTGTGAGAATCCTGGGACGCGCAAATCCCATTTTTACTGTGAAATACATCAGACAATGATTGCTTTTAAAAAATTGTACATCTTGAAAAACGTGGGATTAGGAAAGACGCTGTCGGTCTGAACACAGATAATTTCCGATTTGCTCTGATCGGATTTTAATTGCAGTTACAGATTTAATGTCCATCTGCTCAACGCCCGTTTGCTTTATCATCCGAGGTCTTATAAACATAATTTATAATAAGTTAGAAACGGAAATCTTTGAACGCCAGATGTGGCCGGGAACAGCTGGTCAACTCAACAGCCGATCTACACTGCAGATCCACAAGCACAGGTGGGAGTTAAGAGGCAGAAGTCCAATGTTCACGTGAAAGCTCACTTACCATTTATCTCACGTTTGGACCTATAACATAACTAACATTACATAATTAGTATATTATAGTATAAATATAAATAAATAAATAAATAGTGTAAGTATAAATAAATAGTATATTAGTATATTAGTAATATTACATAACTTAAAAGACCTGTACGCCTCTTTTACATTTGCGTTTGCGGCATTCAGCAGACGCTCTTATCCAGAGCCGCTTGCAACTTATACAGTCTTACAATTCAAGCAATCGTGGGTAAAGGGCCAGAGGTGGGATTTGAACCCTTAACCGCTAGGCTACCACAGCCCCTTTTCTCTCTCACCAGAACTCACCGGACTCTAAGAGTAAGGCACTGAATGTCTCTAAAGGACTGTGACTGTAAAGAACTGTTGGCCGATTATTAACTAACAAAAAAGAAACAAACAGTCGATGATCACGGCAAAAATAATCAGACCATAGAGCCGCTGGGACCGGGAAACAAACTCAGTTCGGCTGAGCACTAACTGTTTAAGATAAAAGCTCTGTATGCACAAGAACTCGTTCCTCACAAGGGTTCAAGGTCCACAGCCGAACATTCAGTGTATTTCTAGTTAAAAGCTAGCCATAAGCTTACCCACAAGATTTAAATATTTAAGAATATCAAAGGGAAAGGGAAAGGCTATCCCATATAAAGGTACATTATACATTTTTAATTTAACTTAATTTTGTTGTTTTATTCCCCGAATGGTACAAGTGGTCAAATCAGAAATGTTTACTGCACCGTGGTGTAAGTTTGGGCAACCGAAACAAGACTAAAGCCTGCGGTGAAAACGCTCAGGTAAAATTGAGGACTGAAGTCAGTACGGTGTGTGGCCTGCTTTGATGGAGAGGTGGGGCCTGCATGTAAAAATGACGTTGTTTAGCAGTGCCAAGCACACTCCATCACTGGGCACACTGCCGCATCAGCTCAGGGTGGAAGCGGCACACTTGAGCGTGCTTTTCCGCTCAATTTGTTCCCACTGAAGACAAAGACAGAGTGACAGCACTGACGAAACCTTCAAACACCTCAACCAGCTGTGGCTGGCGAGCTGCAAACAGCAGAGGGCTAGCTGGCATTGGCATGCCGTCAGAGCGTTCATTCACAGGAAAACCAGACACAAGTTTAAAGCTGCGCTGGCAGAAGAACAATAGAAATCCATCCCCGAGCTTCGAAAATTACCGAGACATGTTGCGATGATGTAAACTCTGAACAAAAACATCTGTCCAGGGTCAATTGTCTGTCGGGGCAATTATGAGTTTTATCGTCAGCTCTCAAGTGGGAAGGAAATTATTAAAATAGTATTCGAGATTAGAAATGGTGTTTAGTATAGTGGTTGTTTAAAGTCACTGATTGACAAAACAGTCGATCTTAAGTGTCTTGGAAGAGGGCTGACTTTAGAAATGAGAGAAAACCAAAACCTACACCAATACACTGAGCTTATAGAAAACTTACATCTATCCCAGAGATAGGATACACATCCTGTTTATGAACTCAAATCTAAACACTAAGCGATACTATTACTAGCACGTATATGTACACACTAGGGGTGGGGGAAAATTTAGATTTTTAGATGCATCGCGATTCGGACGCGAACGATTCTGAATCGATTAACAAATAATCGGAGCACACCTGCATCTGAACATGTAGTCCAGCTTCTGTTCTTACACAAGAACTTAACGCGAGCTGGGAATTGGCGGAACCAGACGTAGCGTTTATTGGAATAATCGACAGGCAGAATTAACCTCAGCAAACAGTCCAGGGTCATAAACGAAACGGCAATAAGTGATCGGAAGATGTAAACCGATAAGGGCAGAAATGCAGATCGGAAGCACGGAAAATTGGTCGATTATCCACAAGAGCATAAAGCGCTTAGAAACGAAGTGAGAGCCACGAGACTAAGGTGCAGGAGAGAACTGCTAAGGAACAGGTGTGTGTGATCAGAAGGCCGGTGATGAGGAGCATGTGATAGGCTGGGTTTGAGCTCATTTACACTGTTCCTCGTTGGAATTATTTCACTGGGTTCTACGTTCTATGCTCAGTGCTGTTATTTACAAGAAGTAATTCAGCATTTTGACTCTTCTTTCTGCAGATGCTCATTAGTTCTTTTTTTACTCTGAATTTCTGTTCTACGTCATTTAATGTATTCGTTTGATCCTCAGGATTTTGATTCTGTGCTCGGAAATGGTGACCTCATTTATTTATATAAAAGGGCAGATATTTATTTGATCATTTATTTATATGGTTTTCGGAACATGCTAAATTGCTTCCATTTGTTTTGTTAATAAAAAAAATAAAAATATTGGAATTAAATTCATCCTGGATTTGTTTCAAGTAGCCACACGGTACAGAAAAAAAAACCTCTGTGACTGAATAGAAATTCTGTATAGAGATTCCCACCCCTAGTACATGCATATATAAAAAACAGTAAGCTGTAATTCTTATCACATATCCAGATTTTGGAGATGCTGCGCCCCTCAGCAGCTGATAAATTCAAATCTATAGAATCTATAGCGAGCTGTAGATGTTTTGCCAGGGGTGCTGCTGTTATTCAAAAGCTTCTGTTTTTACAGAGTTAAAATTAGTTCCCATTGATTGTTGGCTGATTGGATCTTTAAGACGCGTGGTTAAGTGCAGAGCTAATCTTGAAAGTTTGATGCAGACTCCTAATCACTTCTTAAATTAGCTCGTTTTCGGTCTCTAATAATTCAAAGAACAGATTAATGAACTCTCGGAAAGCAATTTGGGCCCTGGGATGAATTTGACGGTTCACTAGCAAGCTCATTTGAAAGTGACAACCACTAACATGAGACGATGTTGTTAGTCCTTTTTATGCAAAACCTTCGTAGATTACTACAACTGTACCTATTGGTGGGCAGACCCTTTTCGTGATTTGTTCTGGGCGAGAACTAGGGGTATCTAAACAAAGAAAAGGACATCTCAAAGCTGTGAGGCAAGTTAGTTATTTAGGAAGAACCCATTTCAGAGGGGACAGACGGTTAGCACCAGCATGCCCTTCCGCGCATAAACAAGCCTGTTCAAAGACATGCCTGCTGCTGTTTAATGACGGGTCGGCTGGGTTAATTAAATAAGATTCTCTTACCATTCCACCTAGATTTCATTCCGTACACCTGATGCACTTCTGCAGAAATTAGTTCATTATGCTTCTGCCACTTTTTGGTCTCTGCAGCAAACGCTTCCAGAGAGGGGGCAGCGGTGATCTACTGAGACCGAACAACCCGCTTCACTGGTGGTCCTCAAGCCGCCCTCAACCCTCTAAATATAACGCTACTGAATTCAGACAGTCCTGGGGTAATGAGGTACAAAGTAACCGGTGGTCGACTGATTAAAAGGGTTAATTAATGCCATTTTGAGACAATCACTCATGAGGTATTCGCCATATTCAAAAGTAGTGGAGAAAATGCTGAGAAGCTTTGTTTTCCTCCAGTACAGCTTGGGACTGCTGAGTGACTAAATATAGGGAGATGCAGAGAGAACATTCGCTGAGGGTCTGGCCATGTATCAGAAGACGAAACCACTTCTGCGGTGGATTGGCGCCCTGGCTAGTGTTGTTCCTGCCTTGTGCCCTGTGATGCCAGCTAGGACCCGGCTTTCCCACGGCCCTGATGAGAAAATGAATGAATTGATTAATCAACTAATTGATTAAATAAGGGAAGAAAATGTTTTTCCTTTATTACATTACAGCTTGCTGCTATTAACATTAACTGGGATTAAAAACATAAAATCGTTGCGACCACGTACACGTTTTACCAGAAACAAGACGAGGCTGTTATTTGGTAATAAATGTTATGGGTAAGGGCGAATTAGTAAGTGCAATGAATATTTCGAATTTATTTAAAAAATAAAAATAAAAAAAAGGACCAGCATATATCTCAACTAAATTCTTATTTCAGCAATTAAAAAAAAAAAAAAAAAAATTATATATATATATATATACACATACATACACATACATACATACATACATATATATACACACACACACACACACACACACACACACACACACACACACACAACATGTATTTCGACCTACAGTTACTCGAATGCTTTCTAAATATTGGAATCAGCAAAAAGACCCACACTGTTTGCCCACTAACAGTAACGATTACTTTTTCGTGTAACAAAGTAATGCAACACATTATGGCTTCCATTTTTGTAATCACATTACAGTAACTGATTACTATATAAAATTGCAGCACACATTACTCAAGTTTCTGAGCAAAACATATCAATAATTCCAAAGTATATCTAACAAACATGCTCCATGTTTAGCGCCTGTGTTTGCTTATGTGCACTCGTACACGCCTACGGGGAAAAACTAGGCTTTCTGGAGCTCTGAATTATTTGAGGTAATAAATTAGGAAAATGAAAACGCGTTATCTTCCGCTTAATCCACACGAGATTGTGGGTCAGCCGGAGGAACAACCCCAGATCACACACCAAGGGTCACTTTAGAGACAACAGTTAACCCTCATGTCACTCGTGTCTTTGGATGGGAGTCAACAGAACACGGAGGAAACCAGGAGGAAACCGGAGTACCCGGAGTAAACCAATGCAGACACGGGGAGGACGTGCAGACTCCACACAGAAAGGACCCAGGCAGCTCCACCCTGGGACTGAATACGGGACCTTCTTGCTACGAGGCAGCGGTGCCGCCCCACCGAGCACCCCCCCCCCCCGGGCTGCAAACCTGAACATGAATCACTATTTTGTGAAATAAACTATTAAAAGGACTATTCGCGGTTATCCTTGGACCTTCTAGTCGGTACTGATTCATGTGGATTTTAGAAAGTAATAAGTAATACGGTTCATTTTTCCAGAACATAATTAGTAAAGGAATTTCTGTTATATCAAGTCATAAGTCATGTGCAATTAATCACATTTTTATAGTTTTAGTAAAGTCGCCAGCACTGATTTCTCATCATGACGTACAAAATATTCCAAGAACATATAGAAAAGAAGAAGAGGACAGCAAAATCCAGAGTATTGCTGTACCCTGAATAAACAGAGAAGCTCTACGGACCTGCTGCTGCATCAGCTGTTTTAACACAAAGCTGATAACTCAAGCACTAACAATGAGTTGGCTTGCAGACGCACACAAGGCTGACGAAGGAAAATAAAACACGATGCTCATACATCGAAAGCTGGAAAATGCATAGCTTGGTGTGATGGTACAAAACTCCACAGCACTACACTGCTCTGATACCTGGGGGCTCCAGGGACCAAATCAATGGATCAGCAGAGGCAGGGCAGGCAGAAGATAAGCAGTGCCCTCTGTTGACTTGCCGTTTGCTTTCAGCAATGTTTAAATCACGCAACTCGCATCACCACATATCGGTGCGGGAAGGGTAGATGACCAAACAACACAGCACAGGGCTTTGCTTGGTAATGAACTCAAGATGGGATATTATGACTCATTCATTACATGAATGACATTTTAACCTTGACACGTCCTTACACTGGTCAAATTGTAACCCAATTACTAACTTGACGCCTTTATACTCTAACAAGTTTGGGTCTTTTGAAATTGTTTGCTTCTAATTGGCAGCATCAGAAACCGTCAGCTGTTCTGATATCGAAACAAGGTCGAAAATGTGTAGAATTTTAGTTGTAACTTTACTATAATGGAATGCTGTTAGTGGCCAATGGGTGAGGCTGCAGTCCAATATGGCTAGCCAACCATTCGACCATTCACAAATTCCACCACTGTGACCCTGATTAGAAAATGGGGCACTGAAAATGTAGGCACATTTACATACTGCCAGTGCAAAATGATGCAGTCTGGGGTCCCGGGAGTGAGTGAGTGTTTGAGTGGTATGTTTTGGGAAAAAAATGATAGCGGATATGAAGGTGAACAAACTCCTGAAAAAGTGATACGATATTTTATGAAAAGTCTAAAGCATTATGCTGCTTGGCAACTGCGGCGGTCCAATAAATGCAAAAAAATAAGAACGGTGACATCAAAGTCAAAGTCAAATTTATTTCGATAGCACTTTTTTTTTTTTACGGAGCATTGTCTCAAAGCAGCTTTACGATCTTATATTATATTAAAAGGCCAGTCCCAAATTGAGCAAGCCTAGGGTGGCAGTGGCAAGGAAAAACTTCCTGAAAATAGAAGGAAGAAACCTTGGGAGGAACCAAGATTCAAAAGGGGACCCGTCCTCCTTGGGTGGCCTAGATGTTAATCGAAATAATGAAGTTGTAAATGACACAATTTGAATCGATAATCAAATTTAAATAAGTACTAAAATGATGAGAAACCTGATGAGAAGACGAAGCCAAGACTCGAGCCACCAAGGCACATCAAAGATATCAAATATATCTGATCAGGGTGTAACGACGGGCGTTCCTGTTTATTATACGAGCTGGTGTAATCAAAAGAGTACACATTATTTTGAAATGGTATTATTCAGAATTTTTAAACAGTGATTTTTGTTCTCACTGTTAAACCGATCATCAGGAGAAAAATCGAATCGGGAACTCAGTATTGGTGTCGTGACAAGAGCGTACTGAAATATCAGTTCAGGCATATTGAGCTCATTTTGGTAATCATGCTGAATTCGGACTCTTTTGCACCCTCGCTGATTCTTGACAGTTTAATTAGGATGGGTGTACGATCGATAAGAGTAAATTCTTCCCAATGACTCACACCGCTGATCAGATTGAGTCATCGAAGCACAAAGACAGGGGCAGCAAACGAGCAGAGTGGAATTCCTGCAATCCGATCCCCTTGCATTAAAATGCAGAGCGTAACTTTAAAGGTTTTCTGATTTTTGATTCCACTAATGCACATGCGGTCAGAGCAAAAAGATTAACCAATCATATCCTGTCTCTGATGCATTTTGCTCCTGGCAGGATTTCCCAGACGTTCCTCCAGACCCCTATATCTGATTCAAAATGCACCTTCTGTCTGCTTTCCTATCCAAGTTCTGATACAATACCCTGCTGCTGCGCTCACTCCTCTGACACGATGCTTACTTACAGAGCCGAAAATGACCAGCCCTCGCTTATGGTAAGCACGGGTCAAGCCCTGATGTGGACCTCATACCCTTTAAGCCTCCTTTAAGGCAAGCAAAGAGCAGAGCAGAGGAACTTTTTCATAGTTGTTAGAACTGTGCCCCCTTTGTTGCAGTTCTTAGAACATTAAGTTTAGGGTTTTGGCTCCTATTTTAAGGCAGAGTCTTCGCAGAAACCCTGAATGACTGGTCCAGACATAATGACACAAGTGTATTGTAGCTCCAGTGTTTAGTTCAATTGCCATTTTAAAATCTACTTGTACTCCATAAGCAACAGATCTTTATCAGTGCTTAAAAGGAAAAACAAAAACGGAGCCCAAAGAGATGGAGAGGAGGTAGCGAAATTCGCACAGCTTACATCACTCTAGCATCACGGCACGCTCTTATAAAGGGTAGCACAAATGCCAAAAAACTGGGACTGGAGTATGGCCAGGTTGAAACTCTTGGGTCCTTGCTGGGAGCAGGACCCCTGAACCCAAAAATGGCTGGATTTGGAGGTGCAAAAGTACCTAAAGACACCCAGCTGGAGGGACAGACTTCCCCTGCGAGTCTTCCTTCATCAGAGCAGAGTCCGACTTTAAATGATGACCTTTTCAAGCACTAACGCAGCACTTAATTCTTAATCCTTACCATGTACAGTGTGGGTTTTTTTTCCCACCGACATCTTCTCAGGGGTTTTAACTGAACTCTATTCCTGGATTATTGCACATGATGTTTAAATCCAAGCATGACGACGATCTCCCGAGGAAGCTACACAGCACTCCATATGTTCATCTGCAAAACGTTGTAAATATAAATTCCTACTCCCTTCAGCTGGAGAACCGGACTGCATACTGGCAGCATCATTTCTAATTTCTAGTTAGAAATGATGTCACAGACACATAGGTCATCAGAAGCTCAGTTTACCAAAAAAGGAAGCCTCCTTTTCATCTAGGTATAGGTTCTCCTCATTCATTCGCTCCAGAGGGCTCGTTCAATGCAGAAAACAAGGATTTTTCCCATAAGGATATTTGTGAAGTGAGAAAATCCACCCTGTATAAGTTATTCTATGCCTTAAAAGGGTTGTATTGTGCAGGAGCTCCCTGGTTTACGATGGGGAAACATTCAGATGAATCCATCACAACAAAAGCTTTCAAATGCTCACAAAACATCTATTTACTATTTGTCATGGCTAATTGAGTTTTTCTTTTCCAAATGTTCGGGTGGACAACTGGCCAACCCAGCCCACCTGTAGACACGCCCCTATTGCACGGGCCACATTATGTTCAACACCAACTCGGACCCAGTCAGAAAGATACAAAGACTTTACAGTTCGATCAGTTTTCAAATACAAAATAACCCCTCTGAAAACTTCCGAACGATTCAAGTCTAGGAGGGTGATTTTAAATCTGCACTGAGAGAAAGTCTCTGCCTGAATGAAAATTCAATTCCACTAAATTTGATCTGTTTGGTTTGAGCTATTCAACATGCACAGGACTGAACAAGTGAGAGGGAGAGAGAGAGAGAGAGAGAGAGAAACAGAGAGAGAGAGAGCAGGAACGTACAGTGTATGTCAAATGCGCTGAAGATCTGTCTCGTCTTCTCATATGGATCTTCTGCTGATAATTTCCTTTCCATGAGAGACATAAACCGCTCCAAAGGAACCCCTTCAGATAGAGAGAGAGAGAGAGAGAGAGAAGCCAAGTTTATTATGAAGCTCTCATCAGAAATGCCTGGACTTCCTTTACATGGCAGTCATCTGAAAGCACTGTGTTTAAACGAGTAATACCGCTCCCCCTCGCCTGCAAGGTAGTCATTTTTCTCTGAGTGCTGTTATTGAGATGAAAAAGCGAGACTGAGGGACTCTAGACAGCAGTCTGTGAAAAATACAAACAATGCACGACTTTGGAGAGATCTTACCAGCCGGTTGCTTTGACAGTGATGAGTTTAGTGTGCTTAATAAGGAGATTTAAGGCTAGTTCAGACACATCACAAACAAATACGCTCTCTAAAGCCACATGTTAAATCATAGGACAGGGCCAAAGAGTCAAAAAACCCGGGACATGTCGCGTGCTGCTTGTGGGACTTTTCCCAAAGGTTGCCAAAACCATTGTTGAGGTTTCTAGGTCAGTGTCGGTGCTTCACTACGTTTCTTCTTGTCCACAGTCCCGAAATTCTCTGAATTTGGTTATGAGGGGTAACAGTGCGGTGTGAAATTGGTGGATCTTTCTGGGTGTCGGTTGTTGAAGTCTGTTGCTACGATACGGGAGCTGCCTTCCCTGGACATCAGAATCATAAATTCTTCAGTTACCTGTGATGAACAACACATACATATTGCAAATGAGATATTGCAAACATGATTGCACCAGTCGATTTCTGACACAGTTGTGATCTTCTTCGGTATGCTACATGGCCAGCTTATCATTGGAAAAACTTGATCCCATATGGTGGCTTTCAAGATGGCGACCATGCTCCAGACACAGCTTGAGAGGCTCACCCAGTAAATATAATACTGGGGTATTCAGATATGTCACTTTCCCTTTTGTTTCTGAAATAAAAGAGTGTCGTGTGACTTTTGACTCACCCTATATTGTAGCAATTGACAAAGAACAAGGCACCCGGACAGAAATGTCAGATTGCTGTAAAGCTCAGCACACAGCTCAGACAGATGTGTACGTGAATACAGGTGTGTTCCGATTAGACACTGCGTCTTACCACAAGAGGGAATATAATGCTCTTAGATAATAGTTTGGCTAGTGTACCCTTGGATGAAAAATGGTTGACTGCTAAACATGCCCTAGCGCACACACAACACTTTGTCCACACCCCTGGCCGTGCCCGGCCTGAGGACCGATTCTTCTTCAGCAACAAATCTAGTGTGTGTTTGGGACCATCCGATGCGGAATCCTCATGGTGAGCGCGTCAATCCTGTCTCGTAACACAGTACACCAACTGCATTTCAGCATGTATCCAGGCTAGAGGCGGCCTAACAGGGTAACTAGAGCCTCTTTTCAATTGTACAGGTTTCTCCAAATACGCTTGGCCTCTTGCCACAATAATGTAATCACATACAGATATCATCATTATCTTCAAACGTAGAAAGTTGGATTCAATTCCAAGATCTTCTACATAGTGAGGTTTTTGTCAATGAATCTAAACGAATGGCCCAGATTACCAAACTACATAATACGTACATAATAGACCATAAAGCATGATAATAGGCTAAAGTGCCCAAAGCACAGCCAAGATCATTTCACCAGTTAAAACCAAAAAACAACATTAGCTATCCTTAGCTTAACTTGCCAACACCAATCAATGGAGGAAGTCCAACTCAAGACTACATTTGAAATACGATTAATTGTGCAGCCCCAGGTGACTGAGTGAACAGAACAGATAAAAGCTCCTCCATTCCTGGCCTGTGCTGCTTCAAACACAGAGAATTAGAGCAGCGGTAGCCTCGGGAGGTTTGAAGGACATCAGAGAGGCATGGGGCTATCACTACACCAATCATGCTCATGCAGACCTTTAACAGAAGAATATTTGAGAAAGTAATGATCTATTTTTACTCAAGTAGACGATCTAATCAGCTCATTTTTTTTTTTTTACCTGTGTCTCTTCCAACAACATCTTTTCCTCTCCGTTTCTCTCGCCCTCTTTTTGAGTTTCATGTGCCAGGCAGGGTGTTTGGCAGAAAATAAAAGAGGGAAATCTGCGTGGACTCAAAAAAATCCAGCTTTCTCTCTTTCTGTCTCGTTCACACGGTGCTATTGAGGAGCGGCAGAGAAATGATTGCCATTCCCTCAGGTAGAGAGCCCATCCGTCACAGAAAGTGTCATCTAGATGGCCTCAGCTCGTCGCCGTTTCTTATCCCATTTTTACGCTCCTCTCCTTTTCTGTCCTCTCTTGTCACCATGCGACTTGTCGTCTACTCGCCACCTTCCCACCTCTTCTTCTGTTCTCAACAATCAGCCCACCACACTGTCACTTTTCATACGTACAAAACATGACATACAATGAAACACAATGCAGCCTGGGTGTAATTGGATGGCGACACAGTTGCTCTTACCGTGGCTCTGTTCTCCGGCATGAGAGAAATTTCAAACTAAACCATGATCATGAGATTGTTTCATGTCAAAACCTCACAGGTCTACACCTGGTAGGTAAACCTAACTAGAAGCTCATGGGAAATCACTCTTTTGTAAGGGGGAAATGTATTGCAGTAGCGTGAGCTCTGATAAAGCAGCATCAATTCTGGTCCAAGTCTAGACCAAGACTGGGACACATTGAGTCTCAAAACCAAAACCTGATATGGTCCAGGACGAGACGGAGAGCAGGTTTAAAAAAAATTGGTGTCATGCAAGAATAATGATTAGAAGACGGAAAAGAATGTAATTAGTTTAGATTTATTATACATTATATAATTAGAAGTGTTAATAATATTTATAATTATAGAACTTAAAAACGATAACATTAGTTTATATATAGTCTAAAATTATTGTTTAATATTATTAGATTATAGTCTAAGTCAAACTATGGTTTACTTGTTTATTTGGTTTACTTAACGTTGCTAATGGTATCGGTGGCCACTTTAGCGACACACACGAGGTTAGATCAGAACTAGATTTATATAAACAAATAAACTATAAACTTAGTCACCTGAACATAAACAACAGTATAGAATATTCCCTTTTTTATTGTTAGATTCCCTATTTTGCAGACACAGTAAAGTGAGTGGGTGAAAATGCAAACAAAGTCTTAACATCAGACGATTTAAAATAAAATACTTTACTCAGGGCATGTAGAGTGTGAAAGGACTGATTTATTCTCTTTGAATAGACCGTTTATATTCAAGAGCGATCAAAAATAAGTTCAGAATTACAGTTCCTGGCAGCCACTGGACAGGCATCCCATCCTCAGTGCACTTTCACTTGAACCAAATGAATTCCAATAGAGGCGCCACACCTCTTTTTATGGCTCTTCTTTACAGCGCTCAGTTGTTGCCGTCCATGAGCATGTGTGACATTAGACTTCACGACGGAGCTGTTGTTCATCTTAGATGTTCCTCCTTCTCAATAACAATAGACTTCTAGAGCTCTATCATGGATTCCTTCAAAAGCTAACCGGAGATCTTTTATCTTTTCATTTCTGCTCAGTGCCCATTCCCATAAACCACCCTGCCTGTTCCTTCATTTTAACTGCGCAGGTTTATGGGAGGAGCGCTCTGTTCGTAGCTCGAATATAAACAATATTATACGGATGTTGCTGACTCTGTTGATGAAGCCTGAATATAAATGAGCTGAATCCCCCTTTCCCTTCCAGATCTTTCAGAGATACATATGTAGAGCTTCTGATCAAATCGCCTGCCCCTTTTGGGAAGCAACTGGTGCTTAACAAGAGTCCCGATAAATAACACCACCTGTAAAATAAAGCCTGAGAAAAATCTATGTACATCTTAAAGATATTTTAATCACGTTCTTTTTTAGATGCGATTCAACACTCCGGCCCACTGTTTCACAAACTAGTATCAATATATTTAGTACTCATACAGCTCATATTTAATGAAGCGCACGGCCTCATTTGCTTTTGTATATTTCTGAAATGAAGCTTTGTCTGTATTAAAGTAAAAAAAAAAAAATAAAGCAGCCAAAGAGTCGGGGTAAAAATGATTAACAGTAAGGACAGAACATAACACTGGTGTAAAAACATATCTGTTTATATCATTTTGCATTTTTCACACTTTCTCTATCACTCCATTTTTTTAATTCCAGTACAGTCGCATGCCATTATGTAGAGCATATATGTGCTGGTACTCTACATCGGTTTGGCGTTTCATTGTTTGTGAAGCACAACTCTAGATAAACGAGTCACCAGGGGACTGAAGAAACATGATTCGACATGCTGGGACATGCAAACGGTGCCCATTTTTGGTCGAAGACTAGAACCCGGTGTGTAAACAGTGCAGTCTGTTTTCCGCTCTCTTGATAACCTGTGCTTTTGTGTATTCGGGTGCTGTGCTGATATCCCATGCCCCATTACGAAGCCCAAAACTGCATAAATAGTCAACTTTTTTATTCCCCAAAATCTAACCATCTGATATGATGCCAGTAGCCAGGAATTACCTGGACCCGAGCCTCCAAAAATGGGAGTGGTTTAGTTTTTTCATTTTGGAAATTGAGTTTTTATAAATGTAATAGTTTAATAACATCCATATTTATGAATAGGTACTATATAACGTATTAGTGTAAATATATCCATGATTAAAAAGTCAAAATCAGTACAAAAGTACACACACTTTAGGTACAAAAATTCACTTGCTAAATTTTGCGTAGCTTAATTAGACACAAAAGAAAACATAAGCTAAGCGGCTGAATTGTTTCTTACCTTTGCCTAAATCCTAAGTTTTTCGCTTTATTCAGTAATTAATCGTGTTTTGCTGGTTGGAAAGACGCACTGATAAACAAAACAGAACACTTGTGAATGGTACACATGATGAAGGAGACCGGCGACCAACACTTAGCGGCAGAAAGACCAGTCAGAAAATCCCCTTCACCATTATATTACGATGACATCACTGGTCAGAAGGCGGGGTTTTTGAACGAGCAGGAATCAGATAGGGATTCCCCCACAGGAAATAATGAAAACAGGACACTTGCTCTCTGAATGCTTGTTGTTTTTTTTTTAAAAACATTTTCATGGACGACTTACAGTCCTCCCATACACTCTGTAGCCGTAGCCTTAGCTACTCGAGTCATGGCTTTCTATTTGTCCAAAGTTTTGACTCTTATCACTGGTGGGCAGGTCATTTGGTGTTATGGCTCCCAAACTCTAGAACTCGCTCCCGTAAGGCCTGTGTAACGTCTCAATATTAAAGTCACATCGTAGCTAAAAGCCGACCTCTTCTTATAGTCCTGTTATCCGAATTTGACTGCGGTCTAGCCGCTACCATCCTCACATATCCGTTCTCACGTTTGTATAAAATAAATCAAGAAATATTTCATTTTTATAAAAAATAAAAATGCTTTGATAAATGAGACCGAACTTGTAATGATGGACAAAATCATAGTTACTGTTCTATAAAACGACGGAGGGTATGCCGAGACAAATAAAGACTCAAATACTGAAATGTGAGGCATTTGAGTTCACAGTTTGAGATAATTTGAGAGAAATTTTACAGAAATATGTTTAACTATATTTGGGGCAAGTGAAAAAAAAAAAAAAAAAAAAAAAAAAAACTTAAAAGTTGAACTTTTTGGGGCATTCCTTTAAAGAGGCAGCAGGATAAACAAAATAACTTTATGCGTTACAAGAGAGGTCAAAGACTTTTCTATAACTGAACATGCAGGGCCGCTCATTTAACACATGGGTCACATTCTAAAAAAGTAGACCGCGTACGTTTCTAAAGTTAAAGCACCCTTCCAGTGCCAGGATAGGGAGGCGGTATTTATTGAGAGCTCGGGGTCTGCACCGTTTTATTGATTACATTACTTAAACTGGGAAAAGAAGAACATAAAAGTAGAGGGAGGAGAAAGAGGCGAGGAAGAGCGAGTGGGTTAGCCAGGAGACGGTGGTACTGTGAGGATTGTGGTTTAGCCCTGATGCCCCGAGTGGCCTCTGTTCCGTGCAAGAGTCAGCCAAAGAAACCCTGCTGCTCAGTCGAGCCAAGTCCTCCCCATAAGCACCAGCAACCCACTCTTTCCTGCCATCACTAATTTAGCAACCACATGAAATTCAGAAGAGGGGCAATTTAATACGCTGCTCGCTCTGAGCAAGATTTAATGCTGGAGTATTTCATCACACCAAGCGAGACACTTTAACTAATTTATCTCACGCTTTCCTAAGGGGCAGTATACAAAAGCAATTTGCTCATGCCATAAAACAAGAGACAAATTACTTACTAATCCAGGTCTCCAACCATTTAATGTCTCTTCTTCAAAATGTCTTGCCAAACCTCCCGTTCAGCGCTCCACGCGTCTGTCAAATGCATATCTGCGTTTCGCGCCAAATTTATTCTCGTGCCTTTTCTGAGGGAACCTGCCATTTCTGCCGATGTGTAAAAGGATTACACGAATTCGGGTAAAGCTCTTATTCCTTTTATTTCGCTTGAGTGCTATAAAACACGGTTTTCTCCGTCCAAATCAGGAGAAAATTCCGCGTATGACGCTCGGGCTGGGCTTGGCGTGGCCGGCAGAGGCTGCCTAGGCAGGAGGTGAGTGAATCTCAGTGAATCGGAACATTGTGATGAGCAGTGCATGAAAACAGGGTGACGGTCAAAATAATGGACGTGTATATCAGGAGGAGTGAATCAGCGCGCTGAAAATTAAACAAGCAGACGGCTTGCTATAAGTGACGTTTTCCTGCTTCATGTGCTTTCACAACTTAAAGATGTCTGTTAGACGTCCTCGTGCATTAGAGACTCAAAAGATTGGCATCGATAAAAAAATGTCTTTGTTAGAGATGCACTGAATATTCGGCAACCGAAATCATTCGGGCAAACAAGAGAAAAGGGTCATTTATGTTCTTAATGAAGTCGGGTCCCTGTAGGTGCAGCAAGACAAGACACGGAAAGAACAAAGGGAATTTAATGAAATAAACATGAACTAAAGACTCTCAAACATGACAACACAAACAACCATGGAAAGCACAACAACAAGCATGCCATGCCAACCAAACGTCTGGCCAAACGAAGCCAACAGGTGTGCAAATCAGGCAGGTACGGGTCTGCGCAGTCCGTATGTGTATGGTGAATAAAATGGTAAAACAAATGAAAACCTGCAAAAAGCCTCTCTTCCAAAAAATGTTTTTTTATTATTATTATTAGGTTTTTTTTTCTACTACTAATTTAAATTTTATTAATAATTTGTTATTTATTTTAAACTAATTTTCCTATAATTTAAT
>JAUZST010056864.1:0-23862 GCA_034779995.1 Parotocinclus haroldoi | reverse complement strand
TATATATATAATGGGGATGTATTCCAAGATTCCAAGATTCGTTGGTTTCCCATTACATCCATGATGGTGTTTATTAGCTGCAATATTACCACTTTGTACCTAGATGGCACCGTTACATAAACGAAATGTTGTTGTCGTTTTCCAAGTTAAGGATAACTTGGGGGTAATTAAACGGCCTGTTCTTGCTTTTACCTACTTCTTAAGAGAGGCAGTATAACGCTTACAAGAATTAGGGGATATATCAAAATGAAATGTGTGTGTGTGTGTGTATGTGTGTATGTGTATATACATAATCATTTATCTCAACCTATCCAATTGAGGCTATGCTGAGCTCAGACTTATAATCTTATAATGGTTATTTACCACCAAAGTTAGTCACAACCTCCATTAACAGCACCCCATCCATAGAGGACACATGGCACACATGATCTCCTAGCTGGATTCCCCTTCCTCAGTCAAAGGTGTCTGTCTGTGACATCTGACCAGGCCAGAAGGCACCACAGGGGTAGAAGTGCTTCTACAATGAAACTTTTTTTGCACTTATTTACTTTGTGATGCAGCAATTCATCATACCATATCCTGCAAAACTAAGACTTATTAGGTGACAGATGCACTAGTTTTCATTCTTTTGTCAAAAGATGAATTGTAATTCCCACCGTACAATGCTTACCCCTTTGCAGACCATTGACCAGTACATTCTCACTGTAAAAGCCTCGGACCTCAATGGGGCACCAGGTTGCAATTCAGAAACTGCAACAGTCAAGATCCAGATTGGGGATGTCAATGATAATGCTCCAACACTGGAACAAGACTCAGTAAGATATTTAATAGCATATATTTAATATTTTTGTAATTTCCTGTTCCCTATTTATCAATTAAAAATGTATTACTTTGTATGCACTACTGACCTTTTCCTTTTTGTGTCAAGTTTTCAGGCAGTATTGAAGAGAACACTAATAACGTAGAGGTGATGAGATTTAAAACGACTGATCTGGATCTGCCCAATACAAATAATTCAAAGCCTGTGTTCAACATTGTCTCAGGCAATGCAGGCGGGCATTTCAAGGTTTTTACCGACCCAAAGACCAACGAGGGTGTCCTGATGCTTGTTAAGGTTGGCAGACTGATTTTTCTTTCTTTCATTTGTCCTAAAGTTATTGTTGAGATTTAAAGTACTAATTTAAGGCTAATGTGCCGAATGTCCTTTGATTTCAGCCTGTGGATTATGAGGAGGTTAAAAACATGAATCTGGGCATTACTGTGGAGAATGCTGCTCCTTACCACCCTTCAGTAACAGGATCTGGACAGACAATAGGACTGGGGTTTGGAGGTGGTGGTGGTGGTGGTGGTGGTGGTGGTGGTGGTGGTGGTGGATCAGGTAGTTTCGGTGGTGGATTGTCAGGAGGAGGTGGCACTTCTGGAACAACGGGTAAAGTCTACAATATGAACATCGCCGTAAAGAACCAACCAGAAGGGCCACGCTTCGACCCAAAAGTGAAGGCAGTCCCTCTGTCAGAAGATAGCACTTACGACCTAACAAAGCCCATAACTACATACACTGCAGTTGATGGGGATACAGGATTGCCTGCTAAGAGAGTCACGTAAGTCTGTTGCAAGCTTGTAAATTATCATTCAGCTGTGCTGAATTGTATGTAACTATTTTTTCTCCTTTGTTTCTCAGATATGCTAAAGGCTCTGACCCAGGCAACTGGCTGACCATTGATGAGAACACTGGTCAAATTAAACTGAACAAGATTCCAGATCGAGAGTCTCCATATCTGGTCAATGGGACATACATGGCTCAGATCCTTTGTATTAGTCAAGGTGTGAAATGTTCACTTGCAAGCTAAGGTTTCAAGCCACAATTCCAGTTCAGGATTCAAGTTTTTATTTTTTATTTTTATGCTCATTTTTGTGATAATAAAGATAGGCATAGTTATATATGTGTGTTATGTATGATAGGTCTATAACAACCTGTACTTTGTACATATGTGTCTATACTTTGATATATCATATAGCATGCACGTATTGCTGGGTCAATCTTATACATGGGCAATACAGTCATATAACCACTAGAGGAAGCAATAGTTCCTCATTTTTAAATCTAGAGCACAAACGTAACAGGCAGAACGAAAGTCCTAAATCCAACAGTATTTTCAGTATTACATGGACATGGTACTGCATTGTAAAGAAGATTGTTTTACTTAATAAAGCATTGATTGATTATGAGCACATTAAACGTGTTTCTCACCAGAAAAGCGGAGAGAAACTAAGACTAAGAGAATGATCTTCTTCAAATGTATTCAAATGTATTCTTTTATGTCTCCCGTTGTAGACATGCCGGGAAAGACAGCTACGGGTACAGTTGCCATCCAAGTGGAGGACCTCAATGACCATTGCCCTACACTGACCAGCGAGGTGCAGACCGTTTGCACCAGCCAGGAGGCTGTTTATGTCACTGCAAAGGACAAAGACGCTTTTCCAAATGGAGCTCCTTTCAAGTTCAGCATTGTTCCTGAGAAAAGCAAGGGAAAATGGAGTTTAGAGCACTACAATGGTATGTACCGTTAGTGAATGGCATGTGATTTACTGCTTTATTCAACAAATAAAGTCCAGTCCCTGTGAATGTGACAATACAAAAATAATCAAGCAAGCAAGGCAAAAAATAAGAATAAAATATCCCAAATCACTTTATCTTACCTGATATAATCTGCTTTATCGCAGACACCACCGCTATGCTGAAGGTCGAAGAGACTCTGTGGCCAGGACCTTATGAGGTGACTGTGGAGATACGTGACCAGCAAGGGTTGGCATGTCCAGAACCCCAGCTGGTAAAGATGGACGTATGCACATGTGATTTGCAAGGAGCATGCGGAATTCGTGGGACTGCGCAGAAGGGTGCAAAACTTGGTGGTGCTGGAATTGGCTTGCTTCTCCTGGGACTCCTCATGTTATTACGTGAGTTTACTCACATGTCTGGTTTACCTCAGAAGGCCTTAGTTACAGATATTACAAACAAATTTGACTCTGAGTTTCTTGATCATTAAGTAAAAGTATTAAACAACTAAAGCCTTGCTTATGAATGTTTAAGGATGCATTTATAATATGCCTTGAGCCACTACAATCCCACCGTAGTAAAAGGTTTTTGCATATATTTTACTATGCACAATGTTTCAGCATAATTAAATCCACTGTTTTTTCTACAGTTATCCCACTTCTTGTGCTGCTCTGTCAGTGTAATGCAGGACAATTTGCCGATATACCTTTTGAAAATAAAGAGGATTATGGACTAATAAGCTACCATACAGAAGGGCAGGGAGAAGACAGGGTAATACAAGAAACTCAATTCATTGTTTATTACTTGGTGATACAAAACATCAGTGTAACCTCCACTATTGAAATCATTCTCATTCCACACTTTCCACTCATTGTTCAACTACCAGGATGTTTGCTCATCCATCATCAATGGTGAAGGAGCTGGCCTTAAAAATGGCTTGGATGTATCAAGTCGGAAAGCTAGCAGGGTGAACTCTCAGCCTGGGATGGGCATTAATGGAGGTGGTTGGTCATGGAATAGTGGTAATTTGGAACTGACTTCCATAAATGATGAAACTGGCGGTGGCTTCGGAAGGATGAGAGATGAGTTTGCCAGCTATGATAATGGAATTGCCCTGCCAGAAGCCTTCTTATATCAATACTACACACAGGTAAGTGCTATAGTGTACACCCAGTCTAGTTGTTTTTAATTAGTACATTTGTTAAATTTCCAAAAACCTGAGGATGTTCTTTTATTTATATATATATATATATATATATACACACACATACTTGTTTTCTGCTGCAGAAGAGTCATGCGGTGGAACTCCCGGCCAACGACGTGTTGCTTGCGTGTGACAATGAGGGAAAAGGCTCACCTGCTGGTTCCATAGGCTGCTGCAGCGAACTGGAATCCAACAATGATCTGGAGTTCCTCAACAACCTGGGGCCAAAGTTCAACACACTGGCTGAGATCTGTGGTGGTACAAATATGAAAATAACCACCCCTACTCCACATCCTCCTCCGAAACCCATGGTAGATCACTCTGAATCAATCTCTGTGAAATCAGACATCACCAAAACGGTTCCCAAAGTTCCCCATTCCGTCTCCCTGCGCACAGAAGAGAATGTGATAACTACCAATCATGCATCAGTAGTGGCTGATGTGAAGCCAGCGCAGACTCTGATCAATGTGCAACCTGCCCAGACAGTGATGGTACAGCCGCAGCCCATGTACTACGTAGTGGAACCTCAGGTCTCTAATACAGTGCTGTTGGCTGAGCGACCTGCCATGGGATTTACTCAAGGGATGTACGTATTGAATGGAGCTCCAATGAATGAGACAGTTTTGGTCCAGGGTGCTGTGCCAGCTCAAGGCACAATTAGTGGAGGTGAAAGAGTGATGTTGTTGGACACACATGGAGTTGCTGGACACACATCCACTCAAGCTTTGAATGCAGGCTTGCTCAAATCTACTCACCTGTCTGGATCCCAGCTGTTACTGGTCGATGGGGGCACCCAAAGTGGACATGTCTTGCAAGGAACAGTACAAAGAGGGGGCATTGCTGGATCTCATGGCCTAATGATGGTAGATGGGCAAGGGGGGTCCGCAATACACGGATCTTTCCAAAGCAGTGTTCCGGCACATGGAGGGTCTCAGAATATGGTTCATGTTATAGAGAGGAGTTCATCAGGAACCACACCTGGGTCCCTGCAGAATGGCATGACCTACAGTGTAGGGTCTCAGAGTGGTACATTGGGATTGAACACAAGCTCTCTAACTGGATTTCCAACCGCAAAGAAAGTTGTAGTCCAAGAGAAAAAAGTTATATCAACTTCAAACAGAGCTCTGTAATGAAGGAGCATGACATTGAAGACTGAATGCCACACCAGTGATCTGAGGTTCTATCTGATCTCTATTGGTTCATCTTTTGGCTATTTTGAAACTCTGATTTTTTTTTTGTTTTCTTTAATTCATAGTTGTTTTTAAGGGTAATGTGCAGTTATGGTGTTCTACATCAATATGTGTATGTATCATACTACAGGTATCTAGAGCTAAACAATAGTGTGTAGGGAGGATTGCATTGAATATTGTGATATTTTTTAAATTAAAGTGTACAATACTTTGGTTAAATCTTTCCACTAACAGTCTATAAAGACAACATATGAACCAATATATAGATCACAAGGCCCTAGGGTGTTGGAACCAAAAATTGAAAAAAACAAATACTACGCTTGGTCCAGTCATCAGTGTTTATGTATATAATAGTTCAATATAAGTGTATTCGATATATAGATATATCATTATATCACTAGATCATGGTGCAGTACGATTTCAGTACAGTAGCAAAAAGACATCCAAAACATGAAATGTATTTACGTTTCTCATTAATTTAACTTGTATACATATAAACTTCTACAAACTTGTTATTTCCTGAACACACAAGGACTGCCCATAAAAGCACACTCCTTTCTTACTTTAAAAAAAAATAATTGTTTATTGTCTTGTAAATTGCAGTTAATATTGATGCTGCCTAAAATGAGAAATCATGGTCGATGTCCTGGCAGGAACATACCCGACAACACAACCGTACTACTATCATCAAATGGTCTAATATATTGTGTGTATGATTGTGGCCAGAAACGGAGCTGGTTTACACTTTTAAAAGAGTGAGAAAGAGTGCGTGCGCTTACAGGCCACGATTAGTCCATTTGGAGACTTTGTGGCTCAGAGGCTAGGGCTGCAAATTGAAATGTCATGATTTAATTTTCTGGCTCACAATAGCACTGTTGAGCCCTCATGTTAGAATGTTGTCCTTTAAAAGAACAATTCAAATGTACAGTTTAAATTCACTCTTGATAAGGGCATATTGTACGTTTTTTTTTATTTTTTCTCAAAAAGTAGACAAAAAGACACGTACTTGTTTAATAGCAAGTCACTTTACAAAACAGATTTGAAAACTGTAAGATATAATGTTTACTTGTAATTGACAACAAAAGTGTAGCTTTATTAAATTTCAAAAGTACTTACACATCTCAAAATGAGTTATGAATGTCCTAATGTGCCTTAGAAGTACTGAACCATGTAAATTGTAACTCCTTTTTTGGTTGGTCTCTATTTGGTTATAATGATTTTGTTTGTGTTTTGGTTCATGTGACACAAATGAAACAAGACATTGCTGATTACTACACTGCTCACAAAATTCGAGGATATTTTATTTTGAAGTATCCCCTAATTTTTGTGAGCAGAGTAGATAAAATATCAAGTAGGACATATTGGGAGGTTATATAATGCAAATGTCATTTCTTTAAGTTGCCGGATTCTGTTTGTTTTTGCATGGTTTTTATGGGATTCCTTAAATTAAGAAGGTATGGGACTAGCCTCCTACTTGGCTGATTTATTTTTATTGCTGTACAGTTTAGGTTTAGCCACTCCAAAGACTGTGTAATGTCTACTGGTATGAGTACATTTAAAATCAGTAGAGTTTTGTTGTTTTACTATGCTGTTATTAACTGCCATATTCATATCAGAAGGCATCAGTAGATTTGTTTTGTAGGTCTTAAGCCGGAGTCAAATGAAAGTGTCAGCTTACTGCAGTTTGTAATAAAAAAAATACAATAAAATCACATATAAGCAGCTTTTGAGTGACAATTGTGTCAGTGTAATATTGGGCTTGCTTTTGACTTGTCTGAGAGGTATTTCAAATATTTTGGTTTCTGTGTTGCTCAGGGTGTGTAAGCATTTTATCACATTTTCCCAGACCCATTAATATACGCAATATATTATGATAAAATATAAATGAAAACACATTTAATACAGCACTTCCAACACTACTGTGAGAGCGCATTTTGTATAATATGAAAAGCTTATCCTGCAAGCTTCTTTTTCCTCCCAAATACATTGACATGTTTGTTCATTTCAGTATGACAGATCTTTTTTTTAATTTATTTTTTTAATCAAAAACAGTTAATACATTTAGATTTACATTTACAGTATTTAGCAGACATCCTTATCCAGAGCGACTTACAAAAGTGCTTTAAGACATCAGTAACTTAATCCATTCCTAATAATCAGGAATCTAAACAAGAATACACCTCTAAAACTGTAGAGGTTGTGTTTTTTTTTTTTGTTGTTTTTTTTTTTTAACCTCTTCTTACTCTTAGCTTGTCCCTGCCCTACCATCTTTTTAATGTTCTGTATGGGGTGCGTCTCTCATTTTTTCTCTTATATATCATTTAATAAACAGCAGTCACACCTATTCTCATGAAACCTGGCTTGAGTCATCACACCTTGCCGTTTAGAGGCCAGTCTCTGACCCCCCCTTTCTCAGCTAATGGTAATGTGGTGTTGGACTGGTTCTGCTTTATTAAGACCTAGAAATGATCTGCTACTAAATCATCACTAATGATAAATTGTTAAATACATTACATCTCTCCTGGAATAACAAGTCACTTCAGTTGCTTGAGGTGCACATCAGGGACGACCTGACGTAGATTACACACACTACCTTCCTTGCCAAGATGGCACAGGAGTGCCTTTGCTTCCTGCGACAGATGAGGAAATTAACCCTTTTTTTTATTTTTCCTAATGTTCAGTGGCACGGTCTTACAAGGCATTTCAGAACTAAACAAATCTGTCACTGAAATAATAATAAATATATTTATCTGGATTGCCATTGATGTTCTCACACCATGATTTCAAGGTGATGGACAATTTGCCATTTGTCCACTCTTCCATGCTTTCATTAACCTCAGTTATACTAGATAGCTTTTTGTAGTGGGTATTTTTTGAATACAACAACTACATTCAGGCATGGCTTGAGTATATTAATATTTAAACGTGTTTACTAAGTGCAAATATTCAATTCCGTACAAGATCTGGAAGACCAATAAAACTCATATATTATCCCATAAATGAACCTGGTGCTAACTAACAAACACGATACATGCCATGAACCTGTGTTTAATTTAATAGTTCTGTTGTTTGTTTTCATTTTGGATCAATTTAAAGGTGTAAACATGAACTGCATAAAATGGTTATTTGGAAAATCAAGAAAAGCGAGAAATACACATGCTGTATTTGAAGACTCTAGAATGTGGTCATTCCTGATAAATGTTTGCCCTTATTAGTTTCTCATAATACATAAGGGAACACCAAGTTATTTCAGGTTTCATTTTTACATGCAACATTTGTTTTACCGAACACAACCTTTCTCATTATTTTATGCCATAGGTTCTTTTTGAAACATGTATGTACAGTATGTGCTTTTTCAACCTCTTTGCTACGTAAATTTTGTCCTTGAACATGTCGCGCTTGACATGTGGTTTAAAGCCTAAGGTGAAATGGTGGATCTAAATTATCACTCTAGAGGTCCTGCCCTCTAGAAAAACCTGTATTTGTTTCACTGGCTTAGGTTGTCAGTGCTGGTTTTACAGTTGAGCAGCACATTTCCAGCAGACTACGTTTCAGCGATACTGTAGAGTTGTGGAATTGTGGTGCAGTAGGCCTTCTATACAAAGTAATATCAATGCTTATATGGACCATTCCAATACATTGACTCAGAGCTGAAAACATTCTGAAATGTGTATTGCTGTTTTGCCAAAATCTTGTTTTGAAACACTTTTACTATCCCAATACTTTATGAAATGTTTAGACAATTTAAGATCATTCTGAACCTAGAATAAAATTATCTACCCAGTCTTTAACTAGAAAACACAACTTTGAATATTTATACACACTTAAAACAATAACACTTTAAATACTTTAAATAAGGTAACTTAACTGAAACAAAATGTGTAACCAATTTTTTGGTAACATGCTGATTTTTTATACTTTAGAATACATTGTTATTTATATGTTTATTTATAAAGTGACCTTAGACTTAGGGTCCTATCTGTTTCGAAACAAGCAGTGTACATGAATTTCAATACATTTAATACAGTTCAATACATTTGGCATACTAAAATCATTCCACATTATATATGAAACATGTAAAGTGAATGTATATGTGTGTATAGATAATTCTCAGAATGTGTATTAAGTATTAAGAAACATATATATATGTATATATATGTATACGTTATGTTTCTTAATGCTTAATAAACATTCTGAGAATTATCTAGCTGTCACATTTTCTTTTGAAGCTTGTGCATACCTGCATGCGGGTGTGGTTGCTTAGAGCCAGTCACTGCAAGAAGATTTCCTGTTTGTGTTCTGCTAATGCAAAGGTGGAACTGTTGTGTATGCACGTCCTCTTAACTCTCACTCCGGTTTCAAGAAACGTTTGCCAACAGTTATTATGGTTTAAGTATGTATTTATTACAAGTATGTATAATAATAATTATACATTTTAATGAGAGCTGCATGCTTACTTGTTTCTTTTCTAGTCCAATGTATTTGCTCTCTGTGTAAGTGCATGCCCAGGAGCACACACAATTCAGAATTAGAACCGTGGAGAGGGGTGTAGAGAACATGGGATACACAAATTTTGCATTTAATTTAAAAATGAGAGCGACTGTTTGGTGGCAAGGGCAAATATTTGTGAACAGCAAATGAATAAGTTAGGTGTTTCTTAGGAAGGTTTCTATCTCTGGAGAAGCTTTGCAGCGTGTGCATAAAAAAAAAAAAAGCATAAAAAGCACTGAAATAGTGGAAATGTGAACATTCTTTTAGCTCATTTGTCCAAACAGCCTATGTGTGGGTTTGCTATCTTGTTTTTAAAAGGAGATAAAAGAAAGTAATGAAGTAGACATTTTTGTTAACTGAGCTTCCTATCACCTCCCTTTCTTGGTGTCGGTTGTTGAAGTAAGTGGCTATGATATGGCAGCTGCGTTCTATCATCAGAATCGCCAGTTCCATCTTCAGTTACCTGTGACAAAACAACAACAGTTTAAAAATGTATGTGTTGATAACTTTTGAACATCAAGAGCCAGCAATGGATTTCTGAGACAATTCTGGTCTTCTTTGATATGCTGCCTGACCACCTACTGGAAAACACTTGCCCTTCATCTACTATGGCAGCTTTCAAGATGTCTAACAGATAGGCCCCCTCACCCATTACTTGCTGGGGTATTCAGATATGTCATTTTCCCTTTTGTTTCTGAAACAAAAGTGTGTCCTGTGGCTTGTGGCTCACCCTGTGTATACAAGACATATGTCATAAAGGTTGGTAAAGTATTATACAGAATATATGTGTATGTGTAAACACTGCTCACAAAAACGAGGGGATATTTCATGATATAATATTTCATTTGTGAGCAGTGTATATAACAAACTGATCTTTGTGTGAATTCTTTATTTAATGAAAGCAATTTATTATTAAATGCCCGAACATCCTGTCCATCCAGATTTCGTAATACCCTTTATCCCCAGCTCGGTCTTTATTGCATGATTTCTAGAGACTTTCTAAAGTCAAGCATGTCTGAGGAATTGAAAGTGACTTCACGGACAGTTAAGCTGTAGGAGCCTCACTTATGATGTCACAATGAGGACATGAACATTCTGTGTAGACGGTGTGACTTCAACATTTCAGTCCAATCAATCAGCAGCAAACGCATGCTATGTACATGCTCCACCAACATCGTATTAATTATGGTAAGAAACAGTTTCTATATTCATATATCAGATATTTTATGTTGCATGGAGTAATTAGCTGATTAAATACAAGAAAAATATTTTAGATATATTTTTGTATATTTATTTTATTATATATATATATAATATATATGAATTCATTCTTTAAGGTTTATTCACAAAGGTGACGCAACATGCTGTGGTTAACAGAAAACAACCAGTTCAATAAAAATTTAGGAAAGGTTGACTTAATCGCTGCACTGCATGCGGGACATGTCCTAATACTTTTGGCCACAGAAATCCTTGGATAAGAATAAAATAATAAGAAGAAGCTGTATTAGAGATAGCAATACTTTTACACTTTTAAATAATTAAACTTCATTAAAGTGTTTTTGTATAATCAACAAGAGGTGAATGTATATCAACAGTGTGTGTGTGTGCTCATCCATTACACTACTCAGATACAACCACAAAGAGCCGAGGAAGAATCACGGAGGATCAACCACCTACAACGAGGGAAAGGTAAAGAAGAAGAAAGATCAACATCTTAATGACACTGACCTGTAAGTGGATTAAAGTAAAGCTAAAGGAAGAGAACGAACAGCACAATAATATCAAATCCAGATATCCATATCAAATGAGATGTTCTGTAAAGATAAATTAATCATGGAAAAAAGAGCTTATCCAACAAAAAGGATTTTAAGGAGAAACGGAGGAGCAGAGAAACACAATAACAGAGCTCCTGGATAAAATGGAAAATTCAGACTGAGAACTTGTCCAAAACGGAGGACCAGATCAACCACATTCGGCCAGACCTCACTCAGTGCATGACGTTTATCAAGGAGCCCCCTGAGAACTACAGGGAGGTGTAACCACCTTGTGCCAACGCCACCTCCAGCTGATTGACATCTGGAAAAGGGATCAAGCAGAAGAAGTAAATTCTTGTGGCGTGGACCGTGAGCACCTGGCTCCCACTGTGCTCAACTGTGCTTCCAAACAAGAGCTAAGAGCCTCCTCATGGGTCGGCGGACAGCTATTTTCAGGTCTCCCCAGAGATGCTTGACTGGGTTCAAGGCAATGCTCTGAGTGAGTCACATGAAGCTCAGATAGCTAGACACTTCGATCAATTTAATTTAAATGGATAAATGGTTCAGTGACCTTTTGGTTTATAAGAATGATAATAGTGGAACGTGGATTTGTTAAAATAACACTTCTGTTAATTTTTGATTAAACTAAATTTACTTCAATTAAAGGTCAGATTTGTCTCCTTTTTTCAGTCTCACTTTAAGGTATTTCCCTGAAAGGTGAATTTCACCCATCTTTACAAGGATTGTGGAGGGGACTGTAACTGTATGTCATTATTAATTAAGTTTGGTTCCTGCAGAGGTTGTGTTAACATCATTTCATTTAGAAAATCAACACACTCTGTAATATGACCAGAGTGGCCAAATAATTAATTGTTCTACAGATTATTATTCTTACAGGTTACTCTGTAGGTATACCAACTGTGTGCAGCTGTTAAATACAGGAATATACCATAAACAACACAGTTTTCATTCTGTTGTCCTGTAGCTAGCATTATTCTCTTAGGCAGTAATGTACAATAGACCCAAGTAAAGTAGAATGGAAAAGAGAAATAATGTAGCTAGAAATGCTATTAGATTTACGTGTATATTATTTATATAAGTGACAGTTGTTCTAATCCCTCCCTTACAAGACCAAACAAGTTCAGCACCAGCTCCTCCTTACTGCCTTCCTCTTGAAGAACCTGGTTGACATTTATTGCATGATGCATACCAGACACCTGGGAGACACGCTGACGTTTTCTCCATATTTCAATCGTCAGTTATTCTAAAGACAAATTTTATTTGCTGGCTTATTCAGTTGTACTCGCTATATTTTTTTAGAGAATGCTAATTGGGTTTTGCTTCCACCCACAGTGAAAACTAGAGAGTGGCTTCGCATAAGTACCTGTCTGACAGTGTGCATTTCACTAAAACGGTTCATGTGGGGTATTTTCCAATGTAATGGACTGATAGTCTTCTGTAGTTAAATATTAGGAAAGAAAAAAATTCTAACGTTGACAGTCTGTCCTAAACTGTGGTAAAAGTGTGGTTGTAAATTCAGCTGTATGAATCGATGTGTTTAACAAATAAAATTCAATTGATCAAAACATTAAATATCCTGCGCTGCAATCATATAAAAGCCAAACTTTTTTTTATTTGGGTTTGTATTTTTTTTTAAACATTTCGTAAAGGACTGCCAGCCAGCATACTGTTTAAACTGACATGACAGGATTGTTGAGTTAATTAGCTCAGCGAATAGCTAGGCTTGCTTTGATTTGCAGTTGTGCTCATAGGAAATATCAAAGGACTAGAAATATTAGCACTAAGATGGATCGGTAAACAAATGCAAGGCTCTTTAATGATTTAAATGATGGCAAGTTACCAATTCGTTCAGATGCAAGTTCATGCATAGTGTGATTCAAAAATACACGTACGAATTATGTATCTTACAAATACATACAATATAAATGCTAGAATTGATTCACAGATTTATATCCCCTAAGGCTTAAGGAAATGCTGATGTCAAGTGATGCTTATGCTTTTAGAAAGTAATTGACATTTTCAAATAGTTATTGCTGAACCGCAAACATCAAGATACAAAACGTGAGCAGCAAAATATCTCTACTGTTTGACATATTGTGTCTGAAATCCTGCTAATACAGCAGCACAGGAAATGCTGTTATGCCACCTTGGGCACCTTCATGAAACATAAAAGTAATTACAGTAGTCATGTGCGTGAATATTTCACAAGTCAACAACAACAAGAGCAAAAACAAACAGACTGAAAAACAGTACATATCCCGGGACTGTTGCAATAATTTACGAACACTTTATTATTAAGGTAACTCACCTACTTTATCCAGACTCTGGTGCAGACTCATGCAAAAAGTTTTAGTAAATATATGGTGTCAGCCTGAGCAGATTAAAAGCCGAGCAACATTTGACTGGTATGTTTTCTTTATAAGCGCCAAGTGATACCACTCAAGTCAATTATATGAGCTCGATCTGTGCTCTGCAGCATCAAAACTGTGGATCTTGGGACAATGGCAGATTCGTTTCTTTTTGAAAATCAGTTTCTAATTGTGGTGACAATCTGGTAAACCACATGGAAGAAATAAGTGGAGAAACAAGCACTGCATCTTTGCAACAAAGGACACCAAATTTAAATGCGTCATTATAGGCACAAATTTAAAGGCTTCAGTTTCTGCATGCCTCTCAGTGCTTACCTGTGAAATGCTTGGACTGTAAATACAAAAGGGAATATGCTGTGTACATAAAAACAGTTTGTTGTTCAATAAATGTGTTTGTGCGTGTGTGAGAGAGAGAAAGAGAGAGAGAGAAAGAGAGAGAGAGAGAGAGAGAGAGAGAGAGAATCAATGTGCTGTACACAGCTCTATGGTGACATAAGATTTTACACATTTTAAGTAGAAAAACATTTGAAAAACAGCATGTGGCAGTGAATTAAATGAATCAATATATGGGAAATGCTGCAGTGGCTCGGCTGTTTAGTCAATACTGGTATAGCATTGCTATGTATAATATATAATATGGAGTTCTGACAGTGCTGACGTTGCATAATGTTTCATCTGAACACCTCTAGTAGTGATTCATAAACTGAATGCTCCACTGGTTTGAAGCAAGACTTGCAAGCTGCGTGCTGGCATTTAAAATCCAGCCTATAATTGAAAACGGTGGTATGTTAAAATGTCATAAATTTGCAGTTGTAAAAAGCAGTTCACAAAATCAGGAGGGGTGAACACATTCCTACGCTCCAGTTCGTATGTGCATTGTGATTTACATTATTGCTCAATGCTTAAACATAGAGGCATATTTTAGTATGAACTATTTCATACTAAAAATAAGAACGAGTACAGGCTTAAACATCTTTTTTTTTTTTATCACTGTTACAAGTAAGTAGAGAATGCAAAGCAGCATATACCCGAGTCCACAGTTTTGAACTGTAAGCACTGAAAGCATTCCTGCAGACTGTAGGACTTGCTTCAGGCCACTTCATGAAAGGTGAGAAAAACTACTACAACGGTGGGTGTCACTGAGGTATGTGGAAATCGTTCAGTTTACTTTCTCACTCCTCAAACTGTTACTTATAACAAGCGCTTACACAAGTAAACATTTTTTTTTTATATCATATCTCTCCCAATCTAAAAGTCTGATCAGTGTCACTTCTTATACTTTATATCTGTTGTGAAACGTCTTTTGATAAAACAGCATCTTACTTGCTCGCTTAATTAAGCTTAGTAAGCTTTCTTACTTACGAAATATGTTTGTGAAGCTAATAAGGGAGGCTGAGATAGTTCTGGTTTTGAGGCGAGAAGGTGAAGATGACTGTGTGATAATGAAAATCGGCTAAGGAACTTATGCCACATAAGCAGCTCTGTCACTTTGTATCATTATATAAAACTATTTGATGCTCTGTGTATCAACCAATACTTCTTTTTTTCTGGAATACAGAATGTAATACTAGAGTGGTTAGTGTTAGTATAACATTCTGTATTCCAGAAGAAGGAAGTCTGGGCCAGGACTCTGTCTGTATGGTGTTTGCCTGCACTTTCCCATGTCTGTGTTGCTTTTTTTCTGGGTTTCTGTGAGCTTGATTGTGGTTGGTAAATCACCAGTGAATAGCATTTTTCTATATATTATCATTGCATTAAAATGAAAGAGGTATGGGTATGAGATTTTAAAAATACTGTTTTTTCCTCAACCTCTTACTCTGGGGTAAATGTGCAGAGGGGTGGAATGAACCTTATAGAAATGATTACCTGTGGGTGTGTCTATAGGAGTACATAGGTCCTGCTACAACATGGTTAGCATCTCTTACACTCTCAACTTTTCTTTACTGCCAGAAACCAGAAAACAAAGAAGGAAAGTTGTGACAAGTTGTTAGTGAGACCTGAAGGTCTTAAGTGAGCATGGTTTCCTACAGGCTTGGAAAACGTGGCTTACTTCTGCTGTTCATAACCATGGTGAGTTACATTGTTCTACTGGTTAAAGTTTACTTAGAGTAGTTTGTTTATTTTCCATTAGCAGGTAAATATTGGTATGACCTTTACTCATCCAGAGACAGAATTCTGAATTTTTAGTACGTATTCCATTTATATTCCAACATTTAGCGATCTAAAACTAGTAAATAGTAATTCTAATACAAATGATTGACCAAATGTAAATTCATTTAATTTAAATATATTTACTATGCTCAGCTGTGCTATTTTGGGCTATGTTTTTTTTATTTATATATTATATGTGGTACTTTTTAGTCTTTTTCTGTTTCTTTTATTATAGCAAACAGTGCATACACTACTGACAGAGTAGTGATTTTGTTTGTTTGTTTCTTTTTTTCTTGGTTTCAGAATTAGATAATTATATATATTATCAAATATAAAATATAATATATATAATTAAATATAACTGGTAATTATATGAGCAAAATATTTCATATTTAAGATTTATTTTATGTACAGATTGTGTTAACTTCTTTTAATTTAAGCCAGTGTAATAGATATGTATTAATTTGTCATTTTAATATTGCATAAACTTTAAAACATACTGGCGAAAAAAATCTGAACTATGGCACGCGTTATGGCATATGTTTGCTCATCATTCTAGGTGACTAAGGCTGTTTTTCATGACATCCTTTACAGTTATATGCTAATTAATCAATTGTGCTGGGGTGGGTATGTATGTTTGATCCACTTTTCCTTTGGATAATCCACAAAACCAGTAGTTTTGTTCAGGGTTGACCAAACAGTGTCTAAGACTTGTGTATACCTGTGTATTATCTGAGGTACATAATTCATGGGGAAATGCACAATTTTGCAAGCAAGAGCTCCACTTGGTTCCATTTGCGTAATTAATACATACTGCTCACAAAAATTAGGAGAGATTTCAGGATGAAATATCCCCAATGAAATATCCCCTACTTTTGTGAGCAGTGTATTTGCTATATAAACTGCAATATCACAGAAACACCACTGAAGGGTTACTGTGAGCGAACAGCAATATTTGACTCAGCTGCCCCAGTGTCTTGCGAAACCTGAAAGGACTGCCTCACACCATCCATACTGACAGGGCTTCAATGCCATTTCAGTAGCAAGTGGCAGTGGACATGGGGGATGTTCCCACTGAGACAGAGTGACATGAACACAGTCTTATGCATTAACATATCCACTAATGTAGCAGCTTGAGCCAAAACTAAATTGTGTGTTCATTTAGATAAAAGACTACTTGCTCCAGTCTTCACTCATTAAACACTTCCAACAAAAGTAGGTCCTCATGGTGCTTCATATTCTCTGAATTAGAACCTTAGCAAATGCCATATACGACCTATGGCTTACAAGTTCCTAAGGTCTGGCAGGTAAGCTTCAGGAACATGTTAATAAGCACAGAGCACCATAGCTTTCACCAAATCAAACTTCAAACAGCGTTGTGTGACAGCAAATCATGTAAGACCAGTTACGTGTAATTGTGATGTGCTGGAAAATAAGCATGAATTGGTGGCGACTAATGTCAAACTTAACAGTTCACCGATCTGGAGAAAGTGATCAAACGAATACACTGTGAACATCAAAGCTGCTAGTGCTAGAGGCAGGAGGGGCTTCCAGTGAATACTTTCCACATTGCCCTATAAAAAGGCTATTAGAGTCTATTTTTGGGTAGCGTACCTCTTGGTAAGAGGTCACTGACATGACCCTTTATTTCTTCCTGCAAAGCACCTGGAAAGATTTCCAGGCCAAAGGTGACCAGATTTAACAGACACCACATTTTACATAATGTATACAATTTTGTTCCATGCAAATGTTAAGTACCTTTCAGGAAATCAACTTAACAAATGTTAAGACCACATAACCCTATAAGATAATACACATAATATCAACAAATATATATATAGTATCTATTCTAAACAGATTCCTCTCTTTCGTATTAAGATAAGAGATTAAGATTTTTTTTCCTCACTTTCAAGGCAACGCAAACTGCAGATGGATTTAAGAGGGAGAAGCGAGAGTGGATTTTACCATCTACAAAACTCAGTGAGAATGTCGACTACACAAAGATGCCATTCATCGCCAGAGTAAGCACAAATTATTCTGCATTATTTCCTAATTTAGACAGATATGTAGCCTCTTCTTAACTGATCAACAGCGGGCAAGTCAGAATAAGTTCTCTGGCATAGTGCAAGTGACATGTAATGTCAAGATTAGTGTCTTTGGTGCCAAGCCTAGAAAAATGACCCAGAGACATTGGGGAGAAACTCACTGTACTGGTTTCAAAATTGAACACGTCAACAGTTTGAGGTAGTAAATCAGGCAGCATTCTCATATTTCATTTTGGTAGACTATTACTCCAAATTGTATACGATCAAATGGAATCAATTCCATCCAATCAATAAACAGGAGTTCATTATGTATTTCATGACTAAAATGTTTAAACTGCTTTCCAGCAACATGGATTGCTCACATATCTACACTATTTCACAAAAATTAAGGGATATTTAATTATTGGATATTTCTTTCTCACATATACCCTCATTTTTGTGAATACAAAATTGAGAATGACAAATGACTGAAGTTACAGTTTTTGCCTCAATGAGTGCAGTGAGCTGGAAAATATATAAACTCATAAACAAAAGAAAAGCTTTATTTGATTATTCCTATGTTTTATTATGATTTTAGACATCTTTATCCAAAGTAATGCAATGAGTAGTAGGCTTTGAACACACAATACCATTTTACTAGACAATTTTAAAGAGCCATCACAAGGGAGAACAGCAGCCTAGGGCTACACCCACAAGAGAGAAACCTTGACTTCAGTGACTTATCGCTCTCTAGTGTGAATGCAGGGTACTTCATGAATTGCCTTGCTACATTGAAATGAAATATTTTTCACAAAAACCTTTAACCTTACAGCTATGTTTTCCCAATTCAGCCAGTTTGTCCAACTGTTTTTGCAGATCAGATCTGATAGAGACATAGAAGGCATCCCAATTGAGTATGTTTTGAAAGGCCATGGTGCTGACAAGGAGCCCTATAACCTGTTTGTGGTCAATCCCCTAACTGGCTATGTCAGAGTCACTGGCATTCTGGACAGAGAGGAAATATCTCAATACAATGTAAGTTTGTCAACATGTCAACCGTTGCCTATAGAAAAAAAAATAGACTAAACAACTCATTGTCTCTCAGTCACATTTTTCATGGATTTAGACCTTCTCAACCAGCCAGTTCATCAACTTTCTGCTCTGGGAAATACCACTAGGTACACAATCAGCATTATAGTTAATATGTAAATGTTTGAATTCGAATGTGGTTGAGGACTTTGCGAAAATAAAACTGTCTTTCATTATGTGCTTAGGTATTGTCGTAATGAAACTACACAAAATTAGGGAATATTTCCTCAATTTTTGTGATGAGTATAGAAAAGGTCTTCCTCAAATTGTTACCACAGTTCTCTGTAATGTAAAATTATGCTGTATCATTAAAAGCTATTCCTTCTTTCCTAAAACAAACCTTTGTTTATGGTGTTAAACTGTATAGTCTGTATTTAACATGGCAGAAATGTAATCAACTGAGTTTGTGCTTAAATGCTATATATACAATTGCTATATAACATTCCTATCATAACGTCTCACTGATAGCCAGTGTTTTATTATCATCCATTCTTCTGCCAGTGATTGGGGACTGCAGGGCTTGACTGGTGTGACAACAATAACAAATTAGAATGGGTATATACATATTCTTAGCAGTTAACCATATATTTATGATAGTTCTTACACGCATGCTGTACAATATAATTTCGGAGACTACTGCATTTAGGACAACTATATCACATTATCAGTTGCAAACAAGAATACATGGATTTAAGCATAATGTAAAGTGACTGATACAGAATTAATTGTGTGCTGTCTGTTTTTAGCTGACTGGGATTGCAAAATATGCAGATGGCAGTTTGGCAGAAGAAGATATAATGCTGAAAATACAAGTTGAAGATCAGAATGATAACCCCCCAAAATTCAAATTACTTCAAGGATCCGTGTCTGAATGTAGTAAAATAGGTATGGACTAGGAATGCTTACTTTAACTTAAACATCTTGCCTACAATATCAAGTTACAATACTATACATGTACTGTACTGTCTAACATCCGGGGGGTCAAGCTATCAAATTGTGGCTGGATCTTTTGCAATTTCCAAGTTGTTTACTCCACACGAAATGCAACCACAAATGCATAGCTTTACCCCCAGGATGTTAGACAGCAGAGTCCTTGTCTGTGGGGTTCAGCAAAATGAGGCACCTGAGTGTTGGGTTTCAAATACTACAAAGCTGATACTCTTGAACCACTGAGCAAGAATTGTAGTCAGCAACGGCCTGGATTTGATCATGTCTCAGTTTTGGATATCATCTACAAAATTATGAGGTAGCTCAGTGATATATACTCTGGCCTGCTAATCAAGACATTGTGAGTTTATAATCCTGAAAGCTGCCCCTGTTTGGCTCTTGACAAAGTCTTTTAATCTTTACCTGCTAAAGTTGAAAGTCTATAGTCAAAAAAGGCGAAGGGCATCTGCTAAATGTGGCAAATGCAGATATAATCTATAGGTAGTTTGTATAATTTTACCTGCCATTGTAATTTTTTTCAACAGCTCAAGAAACTGAATCAAATGATCTAAGATTAGTTTAGACATAACTGTACCGAGCTTGTTTGTTAGCACATTGAAAACTTGCCATTGCTTGACTGATGATTTTAGAAATCAGTGTACTCTGGCTCGCTTGCCGACTCATCTCTCTTCGTGCTAGTTCATCCGGCTGCATGCTGATCATCCAGTTCACATCTTGTGTTGATTAGCTAAAATGCTATTCACTTACATTATATTGACACCACCTTTTGTTAACCAAGGTGGCCAACTAACATCATGGACGCCAGCTGAACAGTCTGTCCTCATATTATTCTTGGGTGGCAATGAACACAATATTATTGAAAAGTATCTAGAAACCCTGACTGTTCAACATGGGTGTGTGTATAACCTTTACAGAAAGCGCAATCGTTTATGAGACTTTTTCCCCTCTCAATGTCTCTCCTATCTGATCCGATTTCCAATAATCCTACAGGAACCTTGATCATGCAGATAACAGCTGATGATGCAGATGAAAAGGGCTCAATCAATGCAAAAATTGCTTACAGTATAGTGAAGCAAATCCCACAGGGATCTGGTCCAATGTTTACCATTGACAGATACACTGGGAAAATATATGTTAAAGAGCACACCCTGGATAGAGAGGTAACTCCCATTGGTATTCCAGCATAAAATAGTGTTTAATTGTATTATAAAAAGATTGAGTGAAGTTAAAAGATAAAGGTTTCTAATATTTGGTCTGTCTCGCACAGACAACAGATTTCTACACTTTAATAGTGAAAGGTGTGGATTTGGATGGTGCCCCGAATGGCAACACGGGAACCGGTACAGTGGAGATTAAGGTTACGGACATCAATGACAATGTTCCTACTCTTGAAAAAGACAAGGTAACAATTGAGATGAAATATGTAGTTCTTTTGAGCTTCTATTTATTTATTCAGTATGCATTTGTTCATGTGTTATTTCTACAGTGTTATTAAAATGTGTATGCAGGCTCAGTAGGGTGCCAGTCTCACCTCCAAATCATTTTCATTTTCTTGTAAAAGTAACACACAGGAAAAACTACTGCATAACATTATTTTCTTCCAATATCTTAATTACTACAAAAATTGATTGACTGACGCAAATGAAGTAAGTTCCAGCAGCTGCAAATGTGATGACATACTGCCTACGGTTTGTTGTATGGTTGCTATTTGCTTGTTTTTTGTTTGTTTTGTAGTATAACTGTAGGCATTATTGGCATTTGGAAAATGGTGACAATATTTTATCCCCAACCCTGAGAGATTTAATAAAGTCTCTTTCAATTGGAACCCGGCGTATACAGAAAACACACACAGTCATGGGAAGACATGGTCAAGGTCAAATATTCATTCATGCTGGTTAAACTATGCGGTTTGTTTACAGTACTTAGGCCACCATTCGATTTGTTGATTTAGCAACTGTATAATTACCATATGTTACATATTGTTGATGATTTTTACCAAAAGATTTCCAACTTTTGGATTTGTTAATCCTTTCCACTCCTGTTTTCCATTGATCTTCATAAATATATGAGATCTTCAAAACATATCTCATTATCTCACTATGGGATGTTCCATTTTAACATATGGATATATATATATATATATGTTAAAATGGAACATCCCATAATGAGATATCCCATATGTTTTGGGAAGCAGTGTATATTCTAATGGTTGCTTAAGACTTATCACTTCACTGTAATTTGAAACCAATAAAATGTTTCAAACTGATATATTTCTCTCCATCCTCTACATTAGTATGATGGTAGTATTGATGAAGACGCCGTTGATGTGGTTGTGATGAAAATCAAAGCTTTTGATAAAGACTTGAAGAACTCACCTAACTGGCTGACCATATTTGACCTTGTTGAGGGCAATGAAGAAGAGCTCTTCACTATAGAGACGGACCCAAAAACAAATGAAGGCATTTTAAAGCTTGTCAAGGTAAATATCTTTAGTTCCTTGAGTTAATTGAGTTCATCATTAAAAAAAAAAAGTCTTACTGCCCTCAAATTCTATTTTATATCCTCTTAACAATATTCTTTTTTTTCTTTTCCTGCATTAAGCCTGTGGATTATGAGAAGGTGAAAATGTTGGTTCTTAACCTGGCCATTTCCAATGTAGCCCCTTTTGTAAATGGAACTGCATTATCCTTGGGTCTGGAAGTTGATCTTGATAGACCTGAAGGACCTGGATTCCCAGTTGGGGCAGGAGCTGAAGTAGGAGTTGGAGTAGACTCAGAAGTGTTAGCTGGAGCAGGAGCTGGAGTGGATGTAGGAGTAACAGTAAATTCTGGTGTAGATGTAGATGTTTGGGTAGAAGCAGGTGTCCATTCAGGTAAACCTAGCCTTAAACCTGAAATCAAACCAGACTCCAAGCCTGGCACCAAGCCAGGGAATAAACCTGGTGTTAGACCAGATAAAAAGCCAGCTCCAAGAGGAAAGAGCTATCCACTGAAGATTGCAGTAAACAACCTACCTGAAGGCCCAGTCTTTTCACCACCAGTGAAGGAATTGCCTGTGTCAGAACATCCAGATGAAGTAGATGTTGCCAAAGTTATTGGTTCCTTTCCTGCTTTGGATGGTGACACTGGAGAACTCGCAGAAAATGTCAGGCAAGTCTTTAACCGGACAACTTCAGTCCTGTAGGTTCGAGTGAACATAAATACAATCATCATTAGTTCCTAAAAGTACACAAGAGAACCCAATTAAAACCCAATGTTACCCTCAGAAATGGTCGTCCAAGGCAACCCAACAGAACCCAAGGAAACGTCTGTAATGCCGTCTGAACGCCTGTAATCATTTACATATCTGCCTGAGACATAACTGCATGCCAGGTTTTAAAGCTCTGATTATTAAAGCAGCAGTACATTATTAACCTTGCTAAGCTTTAAATTACAGTACAGCTTATTTCATAGCTTCTGATGCAGTGGTAATAGACGGAGGAGAAGCTTTGTCACAAATAATTCTATAATCAGAGTGAATATTCAACTCTAAATACATTACATTCACCCCTAAACTTCAAATATGAGGTAGAACAGTGAATAGAACAGTTTTAGCATATCGCACACAACTTTCACAAATATTCCAATGCACTCTTACTTAAAGCAAAGATATTCAGAAATACTTGCATGGAAATTCCATTCATCAAAATGTTGGTTGCTCGGTAGATTTTAGAGCCCAGCCAGTAATCACAGCCCAGTATGAAATGCTATGATATTTATTAACAACATACGAGTAACATATTAAGCATACGGGGTGTGTCATTTCTTCTTCTGTCATATTGGCATATTTAGTGTTAATGAACGGACAAACTATATGTGTCATTTTTGAAAATATTAGTTTAAAAATAAGGCACATATACAATATGTTTATACTGTACAAGTATAACAAACAATATATAATAATTATATAATCATAATACATACGTAAAGTTGCTAGAAATACACATACTGTATGGTTATATTTAATATATTTCTGTATGGGTAACTCTGAAATTTGAATTTTTACATTTTATACATATATATATA
>JAUZST010056853.1:0-23862 GCA_034779995.1 Parotocinclus haroldoi | reverse complement strand
TCTCTCTCTCACACACACACACACACACACACACACACACACACACACACACACACACACACACACACACACACAGCATTAAACAGAAGAAAAACTCTCTTAGTTTCTCTACATAACAAGGAAGTGTTTAACTTTATCACTTCCATAGCAATGTGCAGCTGTGTGCGTGTTCCACAGGACATTTCTAACCATAAGTACTGATGATGGAAAACAACAACTGGCTGCTTGTTGTACAAAAGTTGGCTGTGAGATCATACCTCAGATATGATGAGCCCAGCTTTCTGGGCAGATATGAATCCACAAACGTGGATGCATGATCCATTTTAGGTCTGCTTGATAACTACCTCAATGTCAGTCGAAGTGAAAAACACACTGTGCTCTCGAGTAGCCTATAGCAAGGCAATACTGTCTAGAGCGAAGGATGTCGGAATAAGGAGTTCCCGGGTCATATCCTGGGAGTCTCCTGGTCCTTTTCTTCCAGCAGCTGGATGAGCTGACTGAAGCTCGCCTTCACAGCGTCCATGTTGTCCACGGTGCTGCCCTCTAGCAGCCAGCTCTTACCCCGAGCCAATGGCTCCAGTTCAAAGTATTTCTTTATCTGTGGAAGGGAAAAGAGAAGGAGATCTTAGAGGATTATATATAAATACAAATTATGTTTAAATATTTAATGCATGCTTCTTTGCTAGCTCATATCTGACACTAAACAGTTTTTCCAGTTTTGAAAACAGGAAACACTTCACCCCCACCCCCACAAAATGGCTTCTAATGGCATTAGGCAATCGTCAGCCTTTAGACGTTGTCTTTCAGGGAGACTGTCCTGAAGTCATCTGAAGTAAACTTCTGGTATATCATACCATACATTTTATTCAGCCCTTCATAAAATTTGTCTTTAGACTTAGCCTTTTGTTTCTTTCTCTGCCCTGGTGATAGAATAACATACCATACATACTATAATGTTCAGATATGGACTCACACATACGCTGTGCTTTAGTAAAAAATCATGCGTACACTGTGCTACAGTAGAAACCATGTTATTAAAAAATCATATAACAGGTAAAAGTCAGAGAAGAGATCGATGTCAAAGATTCAGCAGAACTCATCAAAATATCTGTGGATGTGGGGGATCAGTGTGTCATTACCAAGATAATAGGAGCGATACCATAGTGCATCACAGCAGGGGGCCAGGACAAAATTGCTCGTACTTTTTTAGTGTTAAAAAGCATCACCGTAGTATCACCGAAATAAGGATTCTTGAAACAGAAAGGTCAAGGGCTTTGTACACTGAGCAATTGAGTTTGTTATTTTGATCTACTTATTGATTCCACTTACCTGTCCTGTAAATTCTTAGCCACATCCTCTGCTATTTAAAAATGTGTATACCATTTAAATAATATATTTAATGGAATACGTAATGGTATTTAAAACTGCACACAACATGGAAATGAATGAATGCCACAAACACTTGCATCATTGTAGAGTTCCCAAAAGTTCGACTGAATGTCAGCATGAAGGCTGTAACATTAATTTTAAAAAGCTCACATCAGTAATCAGTGGATTACCTTTTTAATGCGGAGTATTCATGTTACTCAATTATAAAGAGCTCATGGGAGCAGGCATGGAGTCAAACAACACAGCTACCTTGGAGGGCAGATAATCTACTGTTACACAGTAATGAGCCATAAAAAACAGTGTCTGTTTCCAACCCCCAACAACTCTCAATGTAGGAAATAGTGGAGAGGGCACTACTTCAAAAACAGACTGTATCTACAGGTACTTTACAAAGTCGAGCTACCATAACGCAATTCATGTTAAAATACAGGATGAGCCAAAAGACACAGGACACTCTTTTATTTCAGGAACAAAAGGGAAAATGACATATCTGAATACCTCAACAAGTAATGGGTGAGGGGGCCTATCTTTTAGGCTATGACCAAAACATGGGCGCATCTTTAAAGCCACCATATTGGAACCAAAGCGTAGGTATTTCCGATGGGAAGGTGGTCATGTATATCAAAAAAGAGCAGAATTGTCTCAGAAATCAATCACATATTGCAATATCTCTTTCGGTTCAAAAGTTAGTAACATCGAAAGTACAAAACTTTTGTTGTCTTTCGCAGGTAACTACAGATGGAATTGACAATTCTGATGTCTGGAGGAATGCAGCTGCTGTATCATAGCAACATACTTAAACAACCGACACCCAGAAAGATAACCAATTTCACCTAGCACTGTTACATCCCTCATAACTAAATTCTGAGAAACTGAGACTGTGAACGACAAACGACAAAGAAACCTCAACAACGATTTTGACACCCTTTGCAAAAAAGTCCTGTAACTTTGGACTCACCCTGTATTATTGCACTGCACATTACACTCATTTTTGTGTATAAATCATCTTTCTAGAGTATAGCCCAAATTTACTGAGCGCTTGCATTTGTTAAACTTGGTAAAACCATTCACTAACATAATCTATGGTGAACCTTTGACATGATGTAATTAACCACTCTAATTAACTTGTTAACTTTAATGAATTTACGGTGTTATTTGGACTGGTTCTGGTTCTTAGTGCTGGTTCTATGACACAGTTGATACCAGGAAAGGGTACAATCAGTTTGTGCAGTGGCTTCAGTTGTAGTGGAACAAGAGAACACTCAAATTCAAATTCAAAATTGACATAAAGACCGATTTTTGTAAATTGTCAACATATTTGAACCTCAAAGGCCAATATAATGCAGATATATCAGATGTCCCGTGTCCGTCTGCACTCAGTCTGATCCCTCTTCCGCCTGCTTGATCTGTCTTATTCAGTTAATCCTCTGTATTTACTTTTTAGTTTAGAATAGCATTCAGATGTGACCAGTTTTCCAGACGTATGTCTGTACAGTAATGTAACTGGAGGACATCTGTAAAGATTCTAAGCGATTTGGACAGAGTAAAATATCTATGCATAAACCGCTCAGACGGATTGCTGTGGCTTCAAATTGTTGCCATGTTTAGTATATAGTACTTCCTTACATAATTACAGCGTCATGAACTACTGTTATTATGAGCTCATGTATGTAGGGACTACATTTTTGGCTATTACCATGTTAATATTTGGCTATATAGTTAACTATAATAAACAATGTGAATATTTTAGCATCAAAACTAAGAAGAGAAGCAGTGGTCTTGGATAATCCTCCGGTTTCTTATGTAACTTTTAACATTTGAATCGGTTTGGGTTGAAGATGACATGTCTCCATAAGAACAAGCAGAAATATGCTTTTCCCATTTAGTATGATGGACTACTTAATATTTTTCCTATTCAGGAAAGATTTATTATACATGATAGATTTATAGATTTTATAGATGACTGATAACGGAAACTTTCCAAGCATGGGCTAAAAAGGCAGTCGAATTATTGACATGACTATAAATGCCACTACAAATATTTATGTATATTTGTTCCTTTCCTTTCAAAGCTGTTTATCGTGGCCATGGTTGTGGGGGCTTCGGAGTCTGTCCTGTAAATAACAAGACACAAGAGGAAGTGCACCCTGGATGGGTGGCGTTCCCCACCTCCTTTACAAAATCTAAATCCAGATTCACATTCTTTTAACAGACATTACAATAACTACAGCAGAACAGGGCTGAATAATAAATGCTTAATTATCCCCTCCCTCACTCAATGATCCTGGTTAATGCTTCCAGCACCTCTGGAATTCATATGGCACAAATGGGATGCATCCTCAACAGCACACCATTCTATCACTGCGCAGGGATTATTCTTTAGACAAAGCATCTCAGTAAATTATTAAAAACACACCAAGTAATATTTATTATGACTAAATTATAAAGGCTTACATCATAATGCTTATTTGACTCAATATCTGAATCAGCTATGGAAAACAAATATGCAGCAGCATGGGACTGTGGTAGCCTAGCGGTTAAGGGACTGGACTCTGGACCTAATGGTCCAGGGTTCAGATCCTACCCTTGCCAAATGCTGCCACAGTTGGGTCCTTAAGCAAGACCCTAACCCATGATTTCTTGAATCGTAAAACTGTATAAATTGTAAGTCGCTCTGTATATGGGCGTCTGCTAAATGCCGTAAATGTAAATATACATTAATTTATCCAGAAAAGTAAGGACTTCAGTTTTGTTGAAAAAAAACTCTATTCATCTTAGCATCATAAGAAAATCATAATTAAAACATTATCACATCTCAATATAAAATGGCCTGGAATTTACCTGAGTAGAGGGAATAATAACTGATGTTATCCATTTAATCATTTATTGAGCAGACCTAAATCAGAACTGTACTCCGTCAAAAGTTTCCATAAAGTGTGTTTCCATCTGCCAGTAATATAGTTTAAAGTAACAGCACTCAGTGTGTCCTATTGGGATAGGGCTAGCTAATACAGCTGCCTGTAAAATCGTTCGATAAAAAAAAGGTACAAAGAATTCAAGTTTGAGAAATTCATCCAAAAACACAGGGGCTCTCTAGCTATAGCCCTTTAAACCGGTCCAAACAGGTCTCCATAAAAACAGAGAGATCACGGGTTAGAAAGAGAGAGGCTGTAAGCGAATAGTGATTTGCCTAATCAATTGTCATTAACTGGTTTCGCAATTTTGCTGAAAGGCAGTTACAGAAAGCACTACAGAAACGACAGAGGGGCAGCAAGGAAGAGAAAAACAGAAACATTGCTCATGAACATTGCCAAGATTTCTTTAATACACAAGAGTACGCATTTATAAACTTTAGTATCGAATATTCCCAAGGATACAATATTCTGACATGAGAAATTACAGCCAATCAAAAACTGAAAGACAATAATCAGCCTTTCCAAATTACTGTTCGTTTGCCATGATCCACTGTAGAGAAAGTCCTGGCAACCTAGACGACTTGGCTGAGTCTTGCATTCAGCCACCATGACGAAATCATCAATCACAGTTCCAACGATCGGGAAACCTATTCTAACTCTGGTTTCATTTATATATGCATTTAATCGAAGAATAAAGCAGTTGAGGGTTAAGTGCTTGTTCAACGGCCAACAGTGACATCTTGGCAGAGCCTGGATTTGAACTCCAAACCTTCAGAGCCAACAGTGAGCGCGTTTAAATGTACCTATTAATCCTATTTTGTCAGTAATCAGATCAAGTATTATTGGAAACCTGTGTTTACATGAGCAAATTAGAATTGGATTTCAAATTTTCAACCAACCAATAATCTCACAGAAATATTTGACATAAAATGTATGTTTTATAAACACCAATTAAGAAAAAAAAATCAAATAATTCATATTATCTAGTATGTATTGCATTTCAGTCTTCACAAAGTGTTTACTAGCCATTTCACTTCCTTTAAATCTGTTTATAAATAAATAAATTAATAAATGTTGAAACCCACAGCACAGGGGACTCGGTGAGTAGCACCACTCCCTCACAGCAAGAAGGGCCGGGGTTCCATCCTAGAGGGGAGCAGCCTGGGTCCTTTCTGTGTGGAGTCTTCATGTCCTCCCTGTGTCTGTATGGGTTTACTCTGGGTACTCTCGTTTCCAATGGCGACAGGCACAATTCATGTCATACAGACTTACACAGAGCCAGGTTAGCAAATTCAGTCTACTTACCACATGTCTTTTTACTGCAGGATGAAATCGGACCCCCTGGAGTGAACAGGGAGGACATGCAAACTCCACACATACAGAGTCTGATGTAAGGACTTTACCTGCTACCTGCTGCATCTTTTGATCTCAGTAAATAGGAAGAAGGTACACTAGGAGACCCTCTGTATATGTTCATTACTCTATACGTGCGAAGTGAATTCGAATTCAGGAAATCCAGAAAGAATGAAACATCTGCTCCTCAACATGAGGAAACTGTTGTTCAGAGAATGGTTACAGTCTTTAGTTACATAAACACCTCAGGATTATACTAACCACCCAACAATTTGGTACACTGCTGTCGCTGCATTCATCCCTCTGACTGCCTTTTGATGTGTGTGACCTACGGGAGCCAAGATCAAATGTGATTGAGAAGAGGATTTGTTCCGTTCATGTAGGATGAACAGGAAATCTCATGAGAATGAGTGCAAAAGTATTTGGTTTACTGGGTAACCAACTTGTTTTCATAAAGAGCGGAAGAAATTCAGTAATGAGTCAGTAATACAAAAAAACATTTCCTACACTGTCCTTTTAGATTTCTGAGCCCTCCATCACAGCCATGTTAAAAAAAGAATAAACTATATATAAACAGACTGGACACCAAGCAGAAACGGATGCTTTGAATTGCTGAAGAAAGACTTCGGCTGCTATTCTGGATTTAGGCCAAAATTTTGGCCAAATATGAAGGGGTCTAGACAGTCTATGGTTCCTCACAGCATGCAGAACACAGGCAGAGCATCAGTGACACCTTCTCATAAACACTTCATCCACATCTGCCCTAATAGAATGGACAAAGAACAGCCCAAAAACCGTCTGCCCATTGGGAGACAGAAGAAGAAGAAGAAAAAAAGAACAAAGTAATCAAACAAAACATTCTTTGAGGCAAAGCATCCCTATCATGCCAAGAATGTTGTCTAAGATTTCCTTGAGTTCGATTTTTCTGCTACAAACTGACACATCAGGGTCCGAAGTCTTCCTCGAGGACAGACACATTTGTCTATTGTCCCAGACTGGGATATGTTCAGCATCTCGTTTAAAAAAAAATGCAACAACTAAATGAGATAAGGGAGAAGATGCTGGAGTCTTCCTGACAGTGGAATGCTGAGCCAGTCTGACGATCATGATGCAGTGACACGTCTGCCTATCGTCACCACCACTTGATAATAGACAGACTGAGGCGGAACGGCAAGCAGAGGGAACTGAGGGCATCGATAACTCGCTACACATTTTTAAAAATGGGCAAATGTGGGCTGCTAAAGAACTCGGGCAAGAATTCAAGGTCTAGCGCTGACGCAAACTGGTCTGAATGCCAGGCCTTGTATCAAAACATTACAAGTGTGATGAATATCGAATTGCCAGTGATATTTCAAACGTGTTTAAAGAGTTACTCAGAGTCGAAGTTAATCAAGTCCTGAACTGTCAATCTGGAAAATAGTTTTCATTCTTTAAACTTCGTAGATTTAGCTGTCAATACGTGGCATGGAAAAAGCCCAGCTTTACGCATTTGGAAAGAGAAAGGACTCACATGTACATGCCTCCCATTTTCTTCTTCCAAATTAAATAAGCCAGTTTCAACAGAGATGTGATGAGCCGACATTTACTTCCTTTGTCCTTCAAGAATGGCATGTAACCAATTGGTATTTCACTCTGCTCAATTCCACAGTGAAACAGTATCAAATTCAGACAACACAGTGCAACTTAAGACAGCCGGGACTTGTCGATATTACTTAGCGAGTAATGCTAACCTAGCTAAAAAACTGTCTGCAGCATTATCGGAGCAAATTTCATATTGGCAATATTACACTTCAAACAGTTGCTCTGGCGCTGAACTAGAGAGCACAAGAGCTTCAAAAGGCTGAAATGACAGGAATCGTGTTATGCTTAGGATTTCATGAATTATTTTTACTATTACTCCATATAAATTGTAAGAACGGTGAGTACCCTCACTATTTTATTCAATATCTTTCTCAGTTATAACACCATTTCATCATGGTTCATCATCAGCCTAATGTTATTTCTATAAAGGTTGAAAACATTTTAGGATGCCAACAACTGCAATTTAGGTGAAATATGTGTTATGAGTAAGAAAGGCAGAGGTTTAATCAAGATTGTCATGTTTTGCAAACATTACGTTCTTCCTCATTAATGCCAAACAACTGGCACGTCTTGAAGCAGCTTTAGTTATGCAATAAGTACGGCTGTGATATTGTATGTGGTAATGCTGCATGAAACATTTGGTTTGCAGGAAGTTTCCCGACAACCTTTGCAAGAGAATAGGCCTAATTATTCTATTTTTAAATCTTTGTAGATTTTTTTTTCTCTGCATTCCTTAGACGCAGAGAGAAAAAAAAAACAATACATGGATGGCAGACTAAAATGCAAATCCTGTAAGCCCATCTGAAAGTACTTTCTAAAATAGTCAAACCCCCCCCCCCCTATTTCTAAATATGGCAACAAAAAATGTGCAGGGCACTTTCTGTATGATCTTTCTGATTGCCTGATATTTGTGAATTGGGTGTAGCAGCAACCTTCTAATGGGCTGGTTCTTTCTCATCAATAATCTACAATTACTAAATGAATAAAACGAAAGTGTGGAGGTAAAGGAGCCTATTAGAGCAACACCTACTCAATCTTTTTACCCACATACAGAGTAATTCATTTAAATATTTAACCCCTCAGATGGCAAGGTGGCTAGCCCCATCACCTCACAGCAAGAAGGTCCTGGGTTCAATCCTAGATTAGGTGGACTTAGTCCATTGTGTGTGGAATTTGCTTGACCCTCCCATGGTGAGTTTTCTCTGGGTACTCCGGATTCCTCCCACATTCCAAACACATGTGTGTAAGGTTAATTGGTATTTTTTGAAGTTCCCTTAGTGTGTGATTGTGTGTACGACTCCTATGATAGATTGGTGCCCTGTCCAGTGTTGTTACTGCCTTATGTGCCCGTGTGAATAAGTGTGCATATTTATGACCAACACTACAAAACAAAGATTTGTCTGGGAAAGTACAAATTATATATAATTTACAATACTGAATTGAAAAATGTCGAACCTTTTTCGTGGTAGAGGTAGTGGGTTATAATATGAAAATACCCCACGTTACAACAAGAATGTGTCAAATTTCTTTAGGTGCTTAATTATTTAAAGTTAGGACAACACAGCACGACTAACTATGAAACCACAGCAAGGCTGGTGACTGACCAGGCTCTGCATATTTAGCAATAACATGGCAACTTTGTTCAAAAACGGGTCAATCAATACAGCCCTAGCAGTCTCTTAAGCAGTGCTGCATGTATCCAAGAATGAGTATGAAATCCAAGAAAGAGTATGAAGTCTTTGGTACAGTCCAATTGTCCAAAACCTTGCCATATGTCATAACCACCTGGACCTGCTGTTAGAACCCAGGCAAAGTTTAATGCAAGTTCATGTTACAATCCTCAGATACTTCCAGGATTCTGATCTGATAGCTGCTAAACGCCTTAAGAATCCTTGCATTCAGCCAAGGCTGCATACAGAGCACTAAGCCATGTCCCATTTGAAATTTACAAGAATTGACAACTGCTTTCTTTTTTGGCTTGGGAGCAAACATTGGAAAGTAAAACGAAGAGTAACGGATCCACTTTTTGAGCCATACCAAAATCTTTCTCCTTATTTCCTAGACTGAGGATGGCGCCTGTGTTATAAAACCCTGGTGTATCCCTGATGTGTGTGTGTGTCTCTGTGTATTCATGTATCCAGTGAAGTAGCTTAAAAACAAACTCCGCTTTGGTTGGTATCTAATAATGTTTTTTCCTATGTTTAGCAGCTCTGAGCAGTCATACCAGAAGACACGTAACCCAGTACACATGCAAATCAACAGCAAGCTCTAAACAAATTAACAAGCAGAACCAAACCATTTTTATTCTTGTGCTAACAACAGTGAACAAAATTGTATACATTCTATAACAGAGACAGAGTTCAGAAGCTCATATTCCAGAACTAATTTAAACTGATTTAAACTTCTTTCTATGAATTTTGTGAGCATTTGTGGTTTATGGGCACAATGGAAGGATCTTAGCTGTCCATCAAACAAAAGTGGAAAGAAGTAAGGCAGTAGTATCCATCCATCCATCCATCCATCCATCCATTATCTTCCGCTTGTCCAGGGTTCAGGTTGCTAAGACAGTAGTAATGAATAAAAATGAAAGAAGTGGTGCACCATGCTCACAAAGGTCAGCAACAATAATCAGTTAGGCTGTGGTGTTTAAATAATGATATGATTAATTTGATATTAAGGGTTTCAAAGTGTGCCAAGAACATTTCCCAAACATCATTACTGCGGGAGCAGCCTGAATCATTAATACGAGGCAAGATGGAGCCATTCGAGTGTTTAATGCAAAACTGATCCTACCATTCAAGTGTAGCAGCAAAATTCGAAAATCATCAGACCAGGTAATGTTTTTCTGAACTTCTACAGTACATTTGGGGGAGATTGTGATAATTGTAGCCTGTTCTTAGCTGACAGAAGTGACATGTGAGATAGGATATTTTACCCCGAGAATTGCTCTCATTAGATATTTTACCCTGAGAACTGTTCTTACTCGATATTCAACCCTAGAACTGCTCTCATTAAATATTTCACCCCAAGACCTGCTCTCACTAGAAATGTCCCTGTAATGAAAATTCCAGCAGATCAACAGTGTCTGAAATACTCGGACCAGCCGAGACGCACCAACAACCATGCCACTTTCAACGTCAATAAAATCACCTTTCTCCCCTATTCTGAAGCTCGGTTTGAGCTTTAGCAGCTTGTTTTGACCATGTCCACATGCCTAAATGCACCGAGTTGCTGCAACATATCTGGCTGATTAGATATAGTATTTGTGTAACAAGCAGTTGAGCAGGTGTGGCTTATGTAGTGGTTGGTAATTGTACATACTGTAAAAAAGTGTGTTAATATTTTACTTGAACAAAGACAACATTGTTGGAGATTTCAGCACATAACAGAACTGTGGCATCTTGATACTGTTAGGTGAGATACAAATGAAACTGACTACAGTTACCCTGCAAAAAAAAACAAGCCTGAAACACTGCCTCAACTAGAAACAGCTGTATTAGACAGACCTGAAAGAGAAGAGGGCTTTCAACCAACTTGATGGGTTCTGAATATTCAGGGACAAAATAAACACCACATGAAAAAGGAGTTGTTCATTTAAGTGACTAAATCACAATTAAAAACATGTGTGCAGGTGAGATTTGAGCTCACAGGTGAAATGTATTAGGCTGACTGCCAATTCGACAATAAGTAAATTCTTACTTTTGCTCAGGGGATAAGAGCAAAAGTAAGGAGGCTCATCAGCAAACCGTTAACTTACCTGCTGCTGACACACTATAGCTAAAAACCTTTATGCCGGTGTTTAGTCTGCAGCGGCAGTGACAGAGCAGAGCGGTTCTTTAAGCAGCTAAACACTACAGTTCTTGTGATGCTGAATGATTCCATGTTTCACAAGATGATTCACGAGATATGTCATGGCGGTTTGCCTTTAGGAATTTACTGCACTGGGAACTGTTGTCTTTACTTCAGTGAAGTATAGTCATCATTTCAACCTCAGCGACATGTTTACGCTCTCTGTGCAACAAAAAGGTTGTAAGATACGCCTAAAGATTTTTTTCTTTTCCTGTTTTTCGAAAAATTTCGACTCAGTATTTTATAAGTTACAATGATCGTGTTTGTCGTTAAAAAAGAATAAAGATTCTATACCATTTCAGCACACAGAGAAGTACAGGGGCAGTCCGGTTGATGCCTTTTAACCATGGGGAGTCATGGGAAGTAAATCATGTGATACAGCAACGTCAATAGAATTTGTGTACCAGCATTTTACCCTTTAGCAGACTAACAACTGATGATCTTACAATACTTGGGAGACAGCTTGGGAGAGTTGGGATCTGAACCCTGGACCAGTATCTCACTGGCTGCACCCCCACAGTCCCAGAATTAAATTATTTTAGCACACACCACTATCCTGAGAGACTTGCAACTGATACAATTCAAGCAATTGTGGGTGAAGCTCAAGTAGCCAACTACGGCAGCTTAGCAGAGGTGGGATTTGAACCTCGAACCTTCCCGTCCACAGACTTACTGGCTGCACCAGCACAGTCCGTGGATTAGTCTATTCAAGATTCTTTTTCCAGACATCCTAATGCTGAAATCCTTACAACTGATGCAGAGCTAAATCCTAACAATTGTGTTTTAAGCTAAACGAGTCAACAGTGGCAGGTTAGCTGAGGTGAGATTTAAGCTCTGTGGAACTTTGGGACCTCAACCACTAAGCCACCACAGTTTTTTAACAGCCTCCAGAACCATCAGAATTAAACTATACTGCAGAGTGAAGTATCTCTACACAGAATTCATTTTCATCCTCAGTCTGATGGCGTGAAAATAGACCACCAAACACTGACTCTTAGAGCAGGACTTAAGCTGGTTAGAGTTAAACGATGCCCCCCTGTTCTGAAGAAGACGTAAATCAGGCTTAATAAGCAATTATCAAACACTAGTTGCCGGTCATTGCCTATTATCTGAACGCACCTCATTCTGAGAAATGATCTGGATAACGAATGTTTGGACACTCAGAGCTTAATACCCATTATTTCATATGAGAAAAGTCAATATCTGTTATTTTATATTGAAAACTATGAGTACTGTCAGTTTATTAACTTTCTTAATGGGACTTTCTTATTGGTCCTCCTGCCTGCCTGTCATTTACAGATGGGGTGAGGCTTTTATTTAACAAGTCGTCTCGTTTCTCATGCAAACCACTGCATTCTCTGACATACGCTTGACATTCTTGCACACGCAAAATGCATAGAACATTATACAGCATCACTGCTTATGGCTCTGTTACTGCATAACACTTACACATGTGCTTCATTACAGAAACGGCCAATTTTGCAAACCATTAACAAAACAACGGCATTGCTCAGGGAATGATTAATATCAGGAACTCCAACTTGGACAGCTTTGATGTTCCAATGCATGGCTTTAATTTATAATTGCTTTTCCGGCTAGGCCTAAGCCAGAGGACTTTCACATGCTTGCTTTATTTCAGCTCTCAACAGGTAACCAGGTAATTAAGTGCTGAATATTGAGCACAGTTCTATAGTGAGGTAGACAGGCTCAAAAGTCCTAAGGGCTGGGTTGGAAATCAGTGCTCTGTCTGAGTTACTTAAGCTTTAGTTACTTACTTTAGCTTTCCCTAAAGAGTTAGGAAAATAGATGTGACCCTGTATAGAATGCAAATTTATAGTACACTTTATTGCTTTTGTCACAGTTATCGAATTTTAAAAAATGCTAAAGAATTCACAATTTTGAAACACAAACTTTAGCCCTATGCAACTGAAAGAAATTACTAGAAATGTTAAGATTAATAGTGTAAATACAAATCATCTTTTTCAGCTTCGCCATACCTTGATTAACTTGAGTGAAAAGACTCTTTTTTTTTAGTTATGGAGAAAAACTATACAAAGTATTGTGTATTTTTCTTATAAAATAATCTTTAGTCCTCTGCAATTAAAGGAAATTACAGTATTGTTCTGTGCAAAAGTCTCAAGAATTCTTAAGAATTATATATCTTACAGTTTATACTCTGCTTATTCTAAGGGTTAGGATTAGGGTTTAGGTTAGATCTACCCATTGAAGAGGTACAACTGCAGACTGAAATCTACTGGTTTCATTTATGTCGATTAGCAGATGCTCTTATCCAGAGCAACTTACAAGTGATACAGTTTAACAATCCATGCAATTGTGGGTTAAGGATTTGCTCAAGGCCCTAACAATGGCAGCCTGGTCCAGAACCTTAACCGCTAGGCCACTACTTTGTTAGTCCCCATTGTATGACTGCATCCTCTGCAATAAATGCAGATAGATGCACAACATTATTGTCCAATAGATGAGGCAATAGATGAGGCAATAGATGAGATCCGACCTAGTGATGCACATTGTCCCATGGTTGCACCCCTATTGTGTTTGTAGTCACAGGTACATTTGGAAAATGTAGATCTTTTCAATGTATCGATATAATGGCTAGAACATAACTGCATGATTCAATTAGCTCTACTGAGCATTAGTTCTTTCAACAGGCATTGTAGTAAATCTAAATTAACAGCTTCTAAAATTACTTACTAAGTTTCACTTCTTTGACCAATCATTTTGTTGCGCCTTTACACAAAAACTTAAATCAATGTGCCTATTCAGCCGCTTTACAGTTCATAAAAAAGTCCCGCCAGGCTGGCACTAGTGAGGTCCTCTGCACTGGAGATCTAACCAGTTGTAATTCTGTAGCTGTAGTTCGTGTTAAGACTCATTTTAGAGCAAACCACAGAGGTAACCACAATTCCCCTCTGCTCAAACACTGGAGGCTGCAGCCTCTTCCAACACACAGCCCTTAATTTACATAAGCCGAACAATATTTCATGTTGAGCTGAATAAAGATTCTTTCTGCAGATATCTAGAAGGGGATACATTCCTGATTAAGTAACTCAGAGCTGCAGCTTTGGCCAAAATCAGTTTCATGATTCAAAACAAAAATGTGCTGGCCAAGCAGAGTGAGTGAGTGAGTGAGTGAGTGCATGCTAGGCCTGTCCCTGTTCATGCCTTGGGCATATGAACACCTTAAACATGTGCCTGGAAACACCTTGGAATAAAACGTGGGCTAAAGAATCTTTGACTCAGCAGGACACTGGATTGCAAGTCAGGCCATACAGGGATCTTTAAGGCACATCCACATCCACATAACTGTCTGCCAGTATTCCCAGTAGCCCATCCTGTCTGTGATACAACTGTGTAAAAGACATGGAGATATGGACTAACCTTTTAGTTTGAACAGATTTATAGTATAACACTGCATATCACACTCAGGTCAATGTTTTTTGGGGTATAAATGCTTTTTCCAGTCCTGTAGGATTTATACGTGGATTTTGCAATAAAGCGCATATGGATTTTATATTGCTGTTCATGATGTCAACACATGGTTTCATGCTTGCACGTACCCTAGTTAAAGGTTGAGTCAAAAGGTTGAGTTCGTGATTTTTAGAAAAACTGGCAACATTCTCCTCAAATTGTAGCTGTCAAAAATATGTTCAGAAAAACACTTTAGTCTTTGTGGTTCCCAAGGCTCTATAAATGATGGAAAAAACAAATGATGTCGACAACCAACATCCAACCAATCAGGACAAGCAGGCACATTTTCATGTTGCACTGGAATTCAGCTGTCCATGTAAGGGGAAACCTAAACAGAGAGGCTGCACATGGTTGAATTCGGAGTTGAATTGTGAATTGTGTCCATCTCACTAAAACAGTGTTGAGTCTCAACATTGGTTTTAATTAGTTCTACAGTAGGCCCTGATAGTCATGTGGCCTCAGCTGGAACAGTCAAGCAACCAATGGGCTCCCTTGGAAAGATTAAAATGTTTGCTGTACACACTCAAAATGTCCCAATGCTTCTTAAGAGTAAGACTCTAGATCATAAATGTGACACGTTTAAGACTGTTTAAAGCTTACACACACACACACACACGCACACGCACGCACGCACACGCACGCACACACACGCACACACACGCACACACACGCACACACACGCACGCACACGCACACACACACACACAGACACACAGACACAGAGAGAGAGAGAGACACAGTCTTCCTCCATAGCCAAACAAATACGTTACCAAAAAAAAAAATCAAACTATCAAATGCTATGTAGCTTTAGGAAAATGAAAAGCAGACTCATGGAAAATTATCAACTCATATTGATTTCCTGCTTTTAATGTAATACAGTCCAGCATGTTCATCGAAAGTAAATGATGAGGATTGGCCTGCGGTTAATACAAAACAATTGCAAAATAAAAATAATATCCGGAAAACTCTGCCAAAGAAAACCTGCATTACTGCAAATGCTTTCCTACTAAATTCCATTAGAAGTTAAGGAATTAATACACACACACACACACACACACACACACACACACACACACACACACAGCACCTTTCGTCACCTAGCCAGAACTGATATAAACTTGGCACACAAATACGGAGGCAGATGTTTCAAAATCTAGAAAATTCATATCTAAATCACTTCCTCTTCATTCAAACAAGTCAAGGAGGCCAAACTGTAGGCCTAGTTTTTTTTTGTTTTTTTTTAAACGTATGATTAAACCAGGATTGGGTGGTATATAGAACCCCAAATCAGAAAAGGTTGGCATGGTACAGACGGTTCAGAAAATGCCAATAAGGTCTGAGTATGCAGAAGAGTGTTCCTCACATTTACTTTATCATTTATTTAATTGCAGAAGGTGTAAACTAAAACAACCCATGTTTTTTTCTGGTCAACTTTATATATGGTGTTACTAAACACTCATTCTCACATTTTAGGTCTGCAATACATAAAAAAGCTGAGAGGGGAGTAATTCAGAACTAGTAGTGATACAATTCAACTGAGTTGAAACAACCAGAAGTATGTTTTAGTTAGCTATAGAAGAGGGTCACATTGACAAATAAACAATACTGGACAATCTTCAATAAATAAATGACCAAGAATAATAATTTTGAGTCTTTATTTAATTGGGTTCCGTTTATCTACATTTAGAACTCAGCTGATGATGTTTCGGTCATATTTAGGCTGAAATATAAACCTTCTATAGGGGTCACAAACTTTATAGCACCACTATAGACCATTGATTTAAAATTCACATTCATTCAGATTCAACTAGCTGTTTATGGAAGAGATGCAGTATCAACCACCCGTAAATTTAAAGAGCTTTTTTTATGAAGGAGATGGACGAGTGTTTGCTATAGCAAAATGAAAACAGCAGTGCACAGCGCGGGGTTCCAACCCTGGAGCTGTTTCTTCAGAAACGACACAGAGACAACACACCACATGATAAGTAATACCAGCATGATAAGTGATAGTGAACTATTACATAACACAGTGTTTGAGTGATACACAGTGTTACAGTGATCACAGCTCATTTAGACAGGTTTTTAGAGATACCAGCCCCGAATGTTAAATGAACTTTACACAGAAGTTAGCTAGGCTATCAGTTTCCTACACTTGAGTCCAAACCCAAAACTTAATCCACATGCTCCACATGATAGTTCCATTCGCTAAATAAAATACTGCTAGCTTAAAAAGTGCTGCAACACTTTCGCCTCATTAATAGATCGAACCAAATGATGACAGTTCTTTATGGCAGTAGTTGTACAGAGCATACTTAGCCCTAGGCTGGAATGGTTGGCATTCCCGTTTACCCTACGGTTCAAGCAGCAAGTAAGGTCGTGTGTACAGGAAGTGGCTTTTAGTGCGCTTCCTTAAGCATGCTGATTCATCCAACATCGTTTAAGGAGCTACATGTCAAAAAGAGCTTCATGTGAAAATTATTTAAAAACAACAAGAGTTTCCCAAAGTGCTGTACAAGTTAGAAATACGTATAACCAAGCCAATAAAACAAACAAACAATCAGAAAGATAAATTACAATGAAACAGAACCTCAAAACTAAATAAAAGCTATAGTAAATAATCATTAAGATTAAACTTAAATCAAAACAGAGTCAGTGTGATCAAATATGCAGTGGTTACTCATTCCAAAGCTTTGGGGTGGCAACAGAGAAAGTCTGGTCCTTCCGTCTGCTTCAATCACGACTTGGGAGCAACCAATCGAAGCTGTTGGACGTTTGGAGGAATTGTCCCCAGTCAAGCATTTATGGGACCAGCTATGACACCAGCTTCAAAAATCTAAAAGTTTGCAGGATCTACAGGCTCAGCTGTAACATCTGTGGGCAAAGGCACCACAAGATATCATACCGAACCTCCTCATGTCCAACCATATTTGATTCAATCAAGAGGTGGCCCAATAGTAACTTGAGCCTCATTTCAATTGTACACCTGTCCTCAATAAACCGATAATTTGCTTGAATATTGACATCACTTACACATACCATCATTACATTCATACATATCAGTACATTAGTTCGAGGCGATGCCAACTCCTTCTTGGTGCATTTTTTTCGTCAGTGAGTTTATATTTCCAGCCATAAAATGGTCTAACGTGAATAGATGCTATTGCCACCTTAATTAAATCTGCAAGACTCCAATAAGCTGCATTTGTAGCAACGTTGGCATTTTTTAAAGACAAAACTAATTCCTTGCATACCATCCCGGTTTGCCTCTCTGTTACTTACTCACACAGGTTCTAAGCTGGCATGATTTCCATGTCAACAGAGCAGAAGAAAAAAAAAAAAGCAAAAGCCAGTCTGACTGTGAACGTAATTGAGTAAGATACACTGATCAAATAGCAGATGCCCAAGAGACCAGTGATTAGATTATGGTAGGTAAGATCTCAAACGGACCATGTCTGTTTTTCTAAGCTGTGTGGAGGGGTTATTTACTATCATTTAACTACAAAACATGGGGGTGTAACAATGCATCGCAGTGCAAAAGTGTCACAATATGCATCATTGAGATGTGTGACGTCTCATATTGTGTTTATTACGGCGTTTTTTAAAAACCAGAGAACACAATCATGTGTCATAATTCATTCTGAAAATGGAAACTCAACAAGGTAAAGATCAACTCAAGATTTAGGATGTTTAATACCTCAGTGAGCTTGTTGCTTAACTCGTAAATAGCACATCTTTTTTTTGCTGTAACATTATTATCCTAAGTTCTTTTACTTGGTTTTATGGTGGTTTTGACTTGGATAAGCTACAGTAGAACATTTTATAATTTTAAACCTCTGTAAAAAATGTTAATTGCAAGGGACTAAAGATTTTAATTTTAATTCTTCTTCAAGGAAATGTGCATTTAGACCTCAGAAAAAAACTGTAAGGAAAATACAACCATGAACTCGGTATTGTAAATAGATCCTTATGAGCAGAGTGTATTGTTCCACCCCTAACAAAACATGATGCAGCACATATTTTTCTAAAGCCACAATTCTTCTAATGTACAAAAATATGCAGGGAGACGACTGAATCCATAATGAGCAGCATCTGTTTTTGTCACTACAACTGCTTTGTGGTCTAGCTGGACTATTAAGTTTTATATATTATTATTATTAGGATTATTTGTGCGTGTGGTAGTAATATTTACATTATGAACTTCATCCTGGTTTCTGTTCTGTTAACTTATTTCTGTTTGTTTGTGGACTTTTAAATTTACTAGCAGACATATTTATATGGTTACTACATTCAGTCAGCATGAAAGATAATTATTATGATCAGATTGTGACTCAGCCTAAAGTAAACGATGAAATGATGAACCGAAAGAAAAGATCATGATATAATTTTACATTTGACTTTTTGTTTCTTTTACATCCACTTAATAATTTACAGTGTTGGGGGGAAAGCTAATGCATGACCGGAAATTTTTACAGATTAATTTATTGTACATTAACCCCCTGTGCTACAGGTCCCCATGTGCACAGGTTGTGTGCAGACATCAGGCACTGAAGCCACAGCATAGACAGGAGTGACCTCACTCACTCAGCGCAGAATGGCCGAGTCAGGCTGCCCGCCACGGGTGCACAATAGTGTCTGGGCCGTTTTGCTTTCTCTCTGGGCCAGACAGAAAGTCCTGCCACAGTTCACCCTCTTTCACATACAACATGGCCTTTGTCTGCACGTCTCAAACGCAGCTTTCACGACAGACCAGAGAGAAAAATTCCAACTTCCCAAGAAACATTCTTCAATAGATGGCGCCTGATGGCATTGAGAACTTTTCCAGGTTTTTCTCACGTCCATAGCATTTTTTTTTTCGCTCCCAGACAATTTGGAGTGTGTGTTTTTGTCAACAAATGTTATTACATAAAACGTGATTTTGTAACTCTGCGTGTCAAAACCTCAAGAAATGGCCAAACAGTTTATTGTGTTTAAGAACTTGGCACATTCTGGTCAGACATGTTCTGAGTGGAGAACGGGAAATGACTGGGGGGTGGGGGTGAGGGTAGAACTCAGTGCCACTGTAAAAGCCAATGTTTTTCTTTATGTTCTATAAAATAGGAAGTGATGTTATGTTATACTCGCACTCTGGAGATTAAGGGACCCAGCCATCAGAACTTTTAGCACCACAAAACTGGAACTCTGCTTTTCCCACTTGCCAATGCCATATATCACTGGTACCAGTAGGATACCAGTGGTACCCAGCAATGTGGCTAGAACCTCTGCTACTTTGCCACACAACGCACAACAGATTTAACGCTCACTGAAGAGTGTTGGTTGCTGCCAACAAAAGCAATCAAAAAAGTACAAGAACATTTATTTTTAGTTCAAACACAGCAGCAAGTGGCACCGGATTCACTTACTGATCAGTGAGCCAAGATGGAAAAGTTGTAAGCTTTTATAATGTCTTTATAATGTCACTTTAATTTGTTGCTGTTGGCTTTCTGATCTCTTCTTTGGTAGAGAAATGTTCATCATTACTAATTACAAGGCTTAGGTGGTTATTCAAAAGCCTGTTTGAAGCCTGATTTTATTGTCATTTCAACCATATACACAGTTCACAGTGAAACAAAACAGCATTCCTCCAGGACCTACATAGTCACATAAGACTAAAATTCAAAAGCCTAAAATAAACTGATACACAGTTGAGAATCTTTTATTTTGGAGGTAAGAGCCACTGCTGGAAACAAAAGTCGTAAGAGCTTTGGTTTGAATATAATGTGAGTTTTACATTTACATCATTTAGCAGACGACCTTATCCAGAGCGACTTACAACTAATACAATCCAAGCAATTGTGGGTTAAAGGCCTTGCTCACGGACCCAACTGTAAATGTAACTAAGTACCTTAACCACAGTCCACGGATCTTTCAAGTTGAAGATCAAGTTCTGCAGTAATCAAAACCCTGCGCTAGACTAGCATCCTGTAGGTTACACTACGAGGTTTGGTAAGCCCAAATGCAATCACTACTTTTTTGCAAATAATTAACTTCATTTTCCCCACATAAAACAAATCTTGTCAATCTCTGAACCCTGTCGAACACCGTGCAGGTATTTATAGCCTGATCATCTTTGTGGGTGGTGGGTGGTAAAGCTCTTGCTTCACGAAAGTTGTTGGGGTCAGTTTTTGCACTTGCAGTGGAAAGTCCAAAATGCAAAGAACACTTCCACAAATTCTATAGTAATTACCATACCTCTGCCTGTTTAAATATGAGAACCAATCAAAAGATGAAAGACAGCAATCAAACAATCCAGAGCTTCGTTTATATGCCAAGTGAGATGGCCTAGCTGAAGACATCTCAGACTGAACAGAGACAAAAAAGAAACAGGTTGCCTTGTTCTTGACGAAGCATTCTGCTCAGCGGCTTCATGGGTTCGTGTTGAGTATCTATCTCCATCGCTCATAACTCTATTAGAGCCAGATGTTGCGGGTGCCCTGTCTGCTTCCAGAGACGTGGTAATTTTATTATTGCACTAAATCACAAGCCAGTGCTATCGGCCACAGGAGAGCAAGGTCACAGGGTTGTGTCTGAGGGTGTGTGTGATTATATGTGTGTGTGAAATGGTGGACTGAATCCTTTTAAAGGATATGATGGTATACACCCCCCCCAACAACTACCGCAGACAGGGAATCCGACTTCCACAAGGCAAACGGTGCACAGGAGAATGGTAAATTAGACCTGAGTCCACAATCTTCCAAAGACCCCTAGGCCTGGGACATCAAGGGCCCAAAAGTGGAGTAGTTCCCTTCATCATGAGCAAAGGACATACAATCTGGGGCGAAAGAATAAAGATCAAGACTTGTGCATAGCCACTGATACACTGGTAACTTTTTAATGGTGTGGCATGTGAAGAACATGTGGCTAAACGCACGCAGCCACCACGCAAGAGCCACTTTGAAGTTCTCAAATGAAACAGGAAATAACAGGAACAGTTACACTGTACATTTAAAGAAACCTGAGAAAGTGAACGCAAAAAGAAAGGGATGGCATTGATCTTTTCTTCATAGCAAATGTCATGAGAGATGGAGCAAAAGCTGCAGAGCCAGACACCCAGACAGTGCAGAGTGAATGTGTGTGTGTGTGTCCTGCTGATCAGTCACTGGCCTTGGCACCCAGAGCAGGAAACCATGCCAATGTCGGCTGAGCGAATTCCAAGCCCCCGGGGGGAAAACAACAAACGAGTCTGTTGTTTGGGTCCGGACAGCGCAGTCTGACCACCAGCGCAGAAGATGAAGGAGGAGACTCGACCTTAGTCTGACTGAATTCACACGGCCTCTATCAGCATCGTTGCATGCCCCGTCACACTTCCCTCCAGCACAGGGTTGCAGCAGACTTTTATTCTAAAGACCAATTCACAATGAAAGCATTTGCAAAGTGTTTTTGGGTAGCTTTCTCACGCCCATCTCATGGAAATACACACTTCCATTATACCCAACCCTTCGAAAAAGAATAATGCATAACAGTGTTTTGATTATAATAACCTGAATATACAAAGTGTGTGTTGATACTTATTACATCTACTTGGGTAACCAAAACGATCGCTTATACGCCGTTTGTACGCTGCTCCAAGTCTCAGGTAACGTTATTAAGTGAACTGTGCTCACAGCGGCTGGTTAAATTTCCCAACAGCCCCATCTCCTCTTGTTCCTTTGACATTGCTGAAGGTTGAAGAGTAGAGATTGTTTCCTCGATAAGAAACAAAAGTACTTTGTTGTTAGATTCCCACCAGCAGTGCCTACGGCGCTGAACCGTTACGGAAGCTGTCTGGACTGAACAGGAGCTCACTTAGACTCTCATACATCAAGTTGGTGTCAATTTTATTGTCAAGCTTATCAGACACACTGCTCTTGTATTCATACGTGTGACTTTAACAACGTCTCTAGATAAATCAATAACCAATTCTTAAAAAATAAATTCATACTTACAAAGTAATACTTTGTACAGAAATCTTTCACTCAAACTACAGCTCAGCGTTGTTGAACCACCATCCAATATGCTTTGATGACCATGTCTTAACAATTATAATAAACTATAATAGGAAACGATGTGGCTGTAAACAGGTGGTCATGATTGAGAAACAATTTTACTGCCATAAAACATTTACGTCATATTTTGATGTCTTGTCTCAATATGTATAATTACATCTAAATAAATCTGAATATCATAAAAAAAGTTCATTTATTTCAGTAATTTTATTCAAAACGTAAAACTCATTATACAGATTCCTTACAGAGAGATCTGTTTCAAACGTTTATTTTACGATTACGGATTATAGCCAATGAAAAACCAAAATTTATTATCTCAGTAAATTAGATACAAGACCAACGAAAAAATACATAAATGCTGGTGTACTGAAAGGTATGTACAGTATATGCAGCATGGCATGGAGGTGAACAGCCTGTGGCACTGCTGAAGTGTTGTGGAAGTCCAGGCTTTGATAGCAACCTGTCTATATGGTGTTTAGCGAGTTTACTGGCCAATCAAGCACAGTGATACTATGGTTAGTAAACCAGGTATAGGTACTTTTGGCAGTCCAAATGACCTGCTGGAAAATGAAATTTGCATCTCCATAAAGCTTGTTGGCAGAAAGAAGCATAAAGTACCTTCCCTGATGGTGGAAATGTCACACTAGATCTCAAGCAGCTTAGACTGTGTGCCTCTCCAATCTTATTTCAGACTCTGGGACCTTGATTTCCACATGAAATGCAAAATTTACTCTCATCTGAAAACATGACTTTGGACCACTAAGAAACTGTCCAGTTCTTTTTCTCCTTGCCTCAGGTAAGAAGCTTCTGGTGTTGGTCATTAGTTGCTTGACACAGGAAACATTGTCCTGGGTATGTCTGTGTTTGGTGGCTCCAGCAGTAGCCCATTCTTTGTGAATCTCCCCAAAATATTTTAAATGGTCTTTCCTTGACAATCCTTCGAAGTCTGTTGCGTGTGCACCTTTTTCAACCACACTTTTCCTTTCACTTAACTTCCAAAATTAATTTGCTACTTTTTGTGGCTTACCCTCCTTGTGCAGTGTCAATGACTGCTTTCTGGAAATCTGTCAGCAGTCTTCCCAATGATCGTTGTAGCCTAATGAACTAGACATATCAACCATTTCAAAGGTTTAGGAAACAGGTGTTTTGTGATCATTAATATTCTGAGATAATGACCCTTGAGGTTTCATTACTCATTAGTCATAATAAACACTAAAAGAAATAAACACTTGAAATCACACTAATGATAACATTTTAATGAAATT